>CAJNDV010014047.1:0-31531 GCA_905221635.1 Symbiodinium sp. CCMP2456
AGGTATAGTCCCTCGAGGAGACGATGACTATCTGGTTCTTCAAACCTAGACCCCCAAAAGGATCTAAAAATAGATCCCCTAATTTGGGACCCTAACTACTAAAGGGTACTTTCTAGGAACCCCCTTAGGGGATTTATTTTTAGATCCTTTTGGGGGTTTGGGTCAAAGGGATCGACGAGTTGGAGGTCGCTCAAGAGCGGAGAATCAGCGATCGCGAGACGTTCAACGAACATTCCGATCGCCTGGACAGCCACATCCATGACCGCCTTGAACCTGCTGAGAGAAGATTCATTACGAGTCTGTACGATCTCAACACCAGCATGTTCGTGAAGATAATGGATCGCCTTTTCCTGTTGACTTTCGCACTTAATGGGACAACCTGTGCATCGGGGCCCGATATCTCATGCTGTTCCCAATGCTTGCGAGCATGTTGGACATGAGCGGATTCCCGAATGGAATGCGGATGCCGCAGACTAGCATCCGAGACTCTGCCCACCTTTCCATGCCGATTCGCGTACCGTGCCGAGTGGCATCGGCCCATCGTGCTGCTATGATGAATGCTGGGAAGATCTCACTTTGAATACCGGCATCCGCCTGTCCCGATCCTTCAAACCTACTCGGCCGGTCTCGGCCCATGTTGGTCCAGGGCCTAGTGCAGCTTGTCCAACCACCGTGCTATTGACAAAGGTCGAGCGCTCCCCCACCCACGGCGAACCCAATGCCAAACTCCCACCACAGGATCGGCGCCTCCCCACGGAGGTGCATGGCCCGCCAGATGGCGATGAGCGCGGCGGTGGTGCATATGGCCGTGGGGTCTCATCTCAACACCACTGTATCGAGCCGCGCCACAGGAGGTGGTCCTCCTGGTGGAAATGACGGTGTGGGCGCTGGAGATGGCGGCGGCCCACCCGATAAAGACCGGAGACATTCAATGTGAACGATGTACGGCAACGTCTCCTGTCAGCGTTGCAACGAGTACTGCCGCGGTCCAATGCGAATTTGCATCCTGCCCCTTGAACGTGCCACCTAAGCCTGCCCAGCTTCGCCGATGGATCGTTGACACGTGTTGCAAATGCATTTGCGAACGCGAGAAAAGGCACTGGAACATGGGTCAAATTCGCTTGAAAAGCCAATCGCAAGTTTTTCCAACAGCTCGACAGCGCTGTCAGTGCGTGAAACACTTCCTTTACAGCTGGAGTTATGCTGCGTATGTGCACATCGACGGTGCAAGGCAGCATAGCAAGCCATGGCAGATGCAGTGACAGTGAAACAGATGTAGATTTCCACAAACTTTGAGTCACATAGATTGCGAGACATCAAACTACTACGAGTCTGAGCTGCACCTCTCAGACCCAGGTAATGAATCCCTTCTTTCACAAGTATTACAGGTACCACTATGGTAAACTAATGCCTACAAACCTGCTTTTCGTAGCATCCCCACCCATACAAATTGTATAACAGGGCTTATATCTCTAAGGGTCCGTCAGGACAGCAAGCGGCGTGTCTTGCGGGCTCGCATGTCTCCGTCCTTAGAGCACGACCGAGACTTCCGCCAGCGCAACTCTCTGCAAGGTTGAAGCGGATTCGCGGACTCGGCCGGAGCTTAGGCACGGTCTTCTGGGCACGTGGTCACCGAGGCGATCGTGCTGCCCTCTCGTTGCAGAACGGCTGCTGCGAAAAGTGGCGGAACTTCCGCCCTCGCCTCGAAGTGGAGACCGCAGATCTGCCTCCCGCGCGGCACCGTGAAGCGCAGGCACCGGATGGCCTTGGGCGCATGCTGTGCAGCAGAGAGTCTGAGCGGGAACACGAAGCACTGCGGGCCTCCATTCCCTTCAAACTGAAGCTTCTGAGTGAGGCGTAGAACGCAAGGGAAGCGCCGAGGCAGGCGTGCCGAGCCAACTGGCAGTCAAAGCAACACACCAAAAACTCTGGATCGTAACATCACTGCTCCGTCTGCCTGCTTCACAGCTCGAAAGCGAAAGCGAACCTGAAACAGGCCACAGCCACATGCCCAAGGCACGACACGCACCCCCATGTCCGATGCCTTATCCACAGCATGTGCCCCACGGCCGCGCACAGCTGGCGTCACCGGCTCCTCACCCGATGCTGGACTTAGCAGAGGTTTCCTAAGTCCTTGAGCAGCTTGCGCACCGAGCTTCACATACGGGTTAGTATGAACGAAACCATGCATGCGGTCTGCGAAAGCTCCAGATGATGTTGCTGCGGTGGTAACGGTGGTGGTGGTAGTCGCTGCATCAAGTACCTACCGCCGCGCCCCGGCGGCGCTTGTGGCGCTGCTTGCGATGTTGTTGCACGACAAAGCAAGGAACGACGGCGACGGCGACAACGACTACTGTTGGCACTACATACTCATGCTACGTACTTTGTTCCACCATCTGCTCAATCCTGGGCCGGTGGGCCGAAGGAGATCGGGCCAACGCCCTTGCGGAACACCTGCAGTTCTTGAGGCGACAGCCTGCAATTCTAAGATGCACCGCCATGTGCGCACGCACACATGAATGTTGCATGGGTGTTTAAAGCGAAGTTCTCCTGGCAAAACAGGAAACGTCCGGCATCGAAACTCATGCAGATCTTACCAGCATGAAGGTGCGCTGATGAGGCGTGGACCAGCGGCCCCGACCCCAGCGCCAGCGCCCCGAGTCCAGCCTCAGAATGAATGCCATCACACTGAAGAGGTCAGGTTGGGAACGCATTTAGGGAGATGAAAGCCATGGGTGCAACAACTAGCCGAAACTAGCCACGGTTCAGAGTTGCTGAGGGGTGTACATGGTGTTGCACAAGTCTCTGCAGACCAGAAACCTTCAACCCTACGTGAGCACGAACCGACGCCACGCCTTGGTAAGGGCCCCGCTGAGCTACCGCATTCGAGACGAGGAAAACAGACCAGATTATGGAGTGTACGTCCGTGCGAGTTTGCGACAGGAAGGCTCGAACGATATCAGAATCAGAGCTCTGCGTATTTAAACTCGCGCAAAAAGCCCGAAAGTTGCAAAGAGGCATGGGAACCCGCAGGATTCTTGATGGCCGATGCCATGCCAGTGCCGGCCAAGGACCATGGGCTGCCAGAGTCCTGGGGCCGCCACCGGCTGAGCAAACGATCTGCACGCTTCCCCCTGAGGCCGAGCTCAGGGATGTGGATTGCCGCACAGCCTTTCTGTACCAGTGTGTAACATTAGCGTCAAACCTCAACGAGGTCGCCGAACGACTCTCTGCAAAGGCTTTGTTTACCCCCCCCCCTCCCAGCCGCGTGTCCTGACGTCGAGGCTTGGGATGTCAGGCTCAAGGCTGAAAATGTGAACTGATGCAGTAATGCAGGAATGCATGCGACTAAAAGCACACCACCGCAGACGCTGCAGGATGATTGAAATGCCAGTGCACAAAACATCGAGCAACACAGGAAGGAAATTCCACCATACGCAGCCTGAAGTCTCTTAGTAAGGCTCAGACAATGAATTGAAGGACAGGCTCATCGGCAGCCGCCGGGTTCTGTGGCTCCAGGGGTTGGATGAACTACTCATTGTACTTAATGCTCAGCGAAGCTCCACGCCAGTATACTGTCACATGGTTCGATGATACTGGATGTCACGGTGGATTGCTCGAACTGCAGGTGGCTCAACATCCATGCCTGTTGCGGAGGCCCTTCCCAGATGGTCTGGCCACAGGACACACGAAAGGGCACTTCTCGACAATTTTGACTCCGATTCTCGGCATGGGTCATATCTTCGTGCCAAATACGCGGCTCAAAAACAGTCCGCATTTCCGTCTCGCTCTCTGGCAGTTCTTGCATAGTTCTTGCAGTGGGGCAGTCGCAAGCCGGCCTCCATGATGGGAGGCCCTCCGCGAAAGGTCCTGACCACGGCACAACCCGTTGCGGAGTTGCTCTGACTCGGACATGCTCTGAAAGTCTCCGAGCTCTGGGCTCTGGAACCATCGCCTGGCTGGGTGAAAACTCCGCCTGGAGCTCTATATCCGAGCGGTCCTACAGTCAAAGACCTGTCTAAGATTCCACACAAGCCCCGGCCTCGTCAGGGGGCTTGCGTCCCTTAGCCAGTGCAGCAAGATGGTGACAGACTGAGAACTTTCCCTGACAACTCCGCCGCGTTACGTTCAAAGCTGCGAACTCCAAGCTCCTCGCCGGGCAAACGCCCGCGCAGCACGCCCGGCAGCGCCGCCGGGCCTCGGAGCTGCAGGTCAACGTCTGAGCTATTCGCAGCTATTCGGCCTCAAACCTTACACACGCCCTCCATTGCGAGGCCGGCGGGGCTAACAAATCAATGCGGTCTCTCCGCTGGACCAACAATCACCACTCACTGCACATCTGCAGGCATGCACCCTCAGATCGTCAGCATACTCGATCTCACTCAACAGAGCTATAATCAGCTATTTCTTAACCATTGACCCTCGATTTAAATCCCTTCATCTCCGAGACAAGGCCATCACAAAAAAGCCCCCCAGCTTCAATCCGGGACACGGAGGTAAGTGCAAAAGCACGCTTGCTTCTCATCGGCATTTGCAGTCCTGCGCCAACACGCTATGTCTGTGTGCTTCAGAAGCTTCAAGAAGCGGTGGCCTGCAAGGTCGAGAGCTGCAGCAGCAAAGAGGTTGATCACGTCAACGATGGACCTGAACGGTTCAAAGACAGTCATGCGTGTTTGGGCTTCGTTTCAGCAGTTTAGATCTGGAAGTGTGGAGTTTTGCGGGAGAGGTCATGAGGCAATGGGGCTTGAAGCTTCAAAGCGTTTAGTATAGGCACTTTTCGGCCAAAGCCAGCTGGGGTGGTCATGGAGACCTGCACATGAGGGCTTCGGGATTGGCTGTAGGACCTGTGGGAGCTTAAAGCCTTAGGTTTGGGCATGGGACACCACTGCAGGAGAAAAGTCTTAAAGCAAAGTGTTGGCAGTTCCTGGCATCAAATTTCCAGGGCGCCTTGGCGCAGTCAAGCAAGAAAACCTTCCATGGCGGCACCAGTGTAGGTCTGATGGATGTCGCTTGTTGCACAAACAACTCGCCTCCAGAAAATGAACTCAGGGGGGCGATAAGGTTCGTGTCGAGACAGTTGGAGCGACAGCACACATCAGCGGATCTGCTTCTTTTCCTACTTGGCGGCTTGTCGGCGCTTGAGCCAGCGCGTCCGGTCAGCAGCTCGTCAGACGTTAGGTATCCTGGTCAAGAGTGCTTTCCTAATCCGACAGGATGGTATTCACAGTACCCCCAAATAAGAGTTGACCAGAATGCCTGACCTGACTGCTCGTACTCCCGCAAAAGGCGGGCTGCAGAAGCTCCGTGGCTTCTGGCTCGAAATCTGGAGTCGCTGGCTCGATTGGCCAGCTCCTCACTCACGTCCACTAGGCTAAAGACTCCAGTCTTCAGCATCTGTTCCAGAGCACCGTTGGCTTTGAGCGGATCCGGCTTGGTCATAGCGTCCGCCAGCATCTTCTGGTGAGGAACCCAGCGGACCGTAGATCGGGTCTCCTGGAGGTCCTTGACGATGATCGCCAGCTCAAGTGAGCTGCGACGATCTTGCTTGCCCTGAGGGTGCTCCTTCAAGATACAGTCGTACAGTGACTTGGCATCCGTGACGGCACATTGGGGTTGTCGAAGCCTCATCTCGCAATCGCTCCTCATCACCAGCATGTGCGGGGAGAGGGAGTTGCGCCACTCCTTCAGCTTCACGTCGTGGGCTGTGGCGTCCCGGACCATGATTTGCATCCAATCTATCTCGGAGATACCCTGCAGCATGGCTTGTGTCTCGCCACCGAAGGTGGAAAACACTTTGCGCTTCAACTTGGAGCTGCGCCATGCTATAGGTGACGCACGCACTCGTCGGTTTCCGAGTGGGAGCTCCTCGGCAATCAAGACCACCCAAGCCCCCTGGGTGTGATCCGTGGGTAGGCCCTCGTCGTCCACGACCTCGTGCTTCACTCCCACGCCTCCCGCATCGGAGACAGCGATGAACGCGCTGTCCCTCGGGTCCACTTTCCACAGGATGAGCGGTCGAGAGGCCGTCGTTCTGAGGTAGTTGATGTTCTTGTTGATGATGAGGATGTCGTCGATGGTGGCAGTCTTGAGCTTGCTTGCCATAATGCTCGCCAAGCCACTCATCTCCGGCCTCGTCTCCTTCGCCACCCAGTTGATCTTATACACCGCGGACCGCATGGCTTGGAACTCCTCTTCCGTGAGTGAGGCCTCCTTCAGTGCCTTTCGGTGCTTGGCAAGGGGAATTGGAGTGATCTGCTCGAGGATGTATTTCTCCTGGTCCACGGTGATGCGGTCCTCGTGGCAGCAGACCTTCCTGCCTGCATAGTCGGCGGTTCCTTCCTCCCATTTCCCAAACACGAAGTGGGAATGTAGAAGCTCCTTAATCTCGTTCTGGAGGGAGGGCTGGGCGCTGACGATGAAGTCGTCGACCTCGATGAGGATCTGGGCCACGTTGTTGCCTGCCTGGTCGAACTTCATGTACCAGCAGGGCTCGACGATGTTCCGGATGAAGTTCTGCTTCACCAGGTAGGACACGACGGTGCTCCTCCAGGCAGCTGGAGCGTCGTCCAAACCATACACCGGGACGTCTATGATGATCAAGGCATCCGGTGGCAGTCCCAGCCCGTCGGTGGGCTGTGCGAACAGTGGTCCTCTTGGTCGCCGAAGAGGATTGCTCTGACAAAAGGCATTCTTGACGTCGCAGAAGGAAAAGGAATGCCCCAAGCCCAGCCCGGTGTGCAGGAAAGCCATCATCCCCTCCGTGGATGGGGTAGGGGCAAAGGTGGTCAGGTGCTCGGTGTCGGGATCTGAGTGACCAGCTATGCACCACCTTGATTTGGCCTTCCACTGGTGCATGCCCGGGAGAGGTTTCTTCCTCCTGACCATGCGGGACGCCAGGATGCGCTCCGGGTAGAGCTCGCGGAGCTTCTGCGCCTCCTTCCCGTAGACGACTCGCACCGCCTTGGTCTTTAAGATGGCGTCCCACTCGACCTTGTCGCTGGCGTGGAACTTCTCCTGCTCCTCCTGGGACAGCTTCTTGACATTCACCTCGTCACTTCGGCTCGCCACTAGGTTCCATCCGGTCTTTTCCTGATAGCAGTACCAGGTGGCGCCGTCCGTCTCGGCGGCGTGACCCCGGGCTTCTTCAGGTGTCCGTGAGCGGCTACGGGATTCATCTCCCTGCTGCTCCCCGCCGTCCTGCTGGCGTCTTCCTCTCTGAACTGCTTGGAGTAGTCGACGGATGGGAGTGCCGGGTGCCCGCAAGGTGTTCTCGGAGCTCTCGATGGGCTCGAGTCGGGGCACCTTTGGTGGCCGCTCCTGAGCGACTTCTCCTCCGGGAGTTAGTCCTGGTAGTTCGCTGGAACCGGAAGGTGCCCTGCCATCTCCTGTGGCCTCTGGCTCCTGAGCTGGCTCCTGGATAGAGGATCTCCTTGATTCCACAGCATTGGGTAGTGGTTGTTGAAGTTCCGGCCTCAAAGTTGCATCCTCGTGTATGGTCTGGAGGTGCCTCTCCAGGCCAGGCGGTACCTCCACCGGTTGTCGAGGTGCTTGTGGTGGTTCAAGTGGTGCCGGACTCGTCGAAGAGGTTGCCTCGCCGATGGCCGAGCCGCCCATTGCCTCGGAGCCACGGTCCACGGGAGCGAACTGCTCCTCGTTGTTCGGCGGGAGCTCCTTGGTGACGTCCACGGCACCGGAAACTACCTGTCTCAGCAGGTCACTAAGCTCTGGGTCGGAGGCCAGCTGACGGCCCAAGACCTCGGAAGGGAAAGCCTGCCGAAGTTGTTCTGGGGAGCATCTCCAAAGTCTCGTCCTCATAGCCACCCAGACCACGGAGGGAGTTTGCATCACTACGATGCCAGGACCCACCCATCGAGAGGTGGGATGAAGTGCATCTCCCGACTTGCCCCGCCTGAAGCAAAGACCCACTGCCCTGGCACCCAGCTGCGGCATGGATGCGTCGTAGTCCTCGCGGCCCTTTTGATGGTCTCACGGCTCGCCTCTTCCATGGCCAGCTGGCGACCTCTTTCTCGTATTTCATGTCGCTTCTTGTATTCTGTGGCCGCTTCGTCCATCCCGGCAGGATCGTGGAAGGCGTCGCTGAGAACCTGCAAGCTGGCATCCTCGGAGGAAAGGAGTTCGCCCGGCACCCGGGGAAGTTCCCCGAATATTAGTTGCGTAGGTGTGTAGCCACCGTGATTATACCACCTATTTTTGGCGGCCACCAGGGAGGAAAGTAGTTCATCGAGATCTTCCCTGGTGGTGACCACTCCACGCCCAGAATCTAGTTCTTGGACCAATTTCTGCTTTAACCAGCCTCCGTGGCGTTCAGCTCGGGAGTTTTGCCACGGAGATTCCGGGGCCGTCACATGGTGAAGTACTCCAAGCTGCTCGAGCCCTCGCTCGAATCTTCCTTGAAACTCCTTGCCTCCGTCCGTGATGATAAGGAGGGGGCTCCCAGATATCTCACCCACGTGTTGAGCAGCGCCCTCCAGGTTGCCTGCGCCGAAGGGGCTCCCGAAGTAGACTCGATCCTCTGGGCCAGCTGATAGTTGGTGCCATGGCACACGACGTTCAACACGGGCTCCAAGGAGTCGCGAAAGGGCACGTAGAAGACGTCCATGCTCAAGACTTTATTAAAGGTAAAAATTCTCGGGCATTGAGCTTTCCTCCTGGGATCTGGCCCCCGCTTCACCTGGCATGTCTCGCAGACAAATTTGTCCCGCACGTATTTGAGAACGTGCGGAAGCGCTCCGGCTGCCTTGAGGGTTCGAAGGAACCTATCAGCCGGGGGGTGGCCTGTGTTGATATGCAGTTTCTTGATCAAGTCTCGCTGCTGCTGCGACACCTGAGGCTCCTGCTCAAGAGGCGCATTGCGGACCACGGGTTCGTACTCGGCGGCCCCGAGATCCTCGACGTCCGCCTCTGTCTCATCCATCGTCGTGCTGGGGAAGCTCCACACAGCACGAGGTGCCCCGGAGGTCTGCTTCCAGACCTGGTCTATCAGCTCGTCAGTGGCCTCTGCGACGAGCATGTTCGCTCTGTGGCCTTCGCCCTTGGCCTCGAACCCGAAGTTGCGTAGCAGCGACTCCTGCTCGGGGTTCAGATGTGCAGCGGACCTTGTAGTGAACGCGGTGATGGCCCACCTCTCGCCCTCCCACGGCTCAACGGAGTGCAGCTGCCGCGGATCAAACGAAATCACTCGGCCGCGATGCTTCCTGAGAACCCCGGGCACCTTGACGCCGTTGACCTCCTTGTAGACCTGTCCTTGCGGATGTTCTTGCCATAGCTCGCCGCCCTTGAACTGGCCGAGGGCGATGCTGTGATTCTGGCCGATGTTGTTCATGTCCCTGTGAGGCTCAACCTGGGCGTTCCGGGAGACTACGATGGAGGATCGGGTACCGAGGGCACCGTGGCGTGTGAGGAAGTGGTTAAGATAGCGAAGGGTGTTGGGCAGGCGGTAGGTTGCCAGTGTCAGCCCCGCAAACTTGCCGTAGGAGTACTGGCCCAACACCTGATAGTTCTCTGATCCGTTCATGCTGCGCCTACGTAGTCGCTGGCGCGGCCACTTGGTCTCCCTCAATAGCTTCAAGCGCGCGCCCTGAGAGAAGTCTGCTTGTTGAAGAAGCTGGGCGGCCAGTCTCTCTCCGGGATCGGACTCCACTGTGCTGGCCGAAACACTTGTCGTGCTCGTCGGTGCCTGGCCGTCCTCGTAGTTAGTCTCCAGCTGGAGGCCTCCGACCGGGGTGTCCATGTTGGTGGCCACGATGTAGTCGCCGTCCTTCGAAACACGAACCCTTCCAGCAGGAGACCTTGCCATCTCCAGCCACCTGACCTGAGTCCATAGCGAGGAGTCAGCTGGCGCTCTTACGTAAAAGGAACGGCCTTGCTCGAGCTGTAAGGTCGCTATCTCCAAGGCCATGGCGTCGTTCACGCCCGCCTCGACACGTTCACGGGGCGGTCCGGTGGGCTGATTCTCGGAACTCCATCGCATGGCCACCACGCCAGGTCGCCGATGCTCCATGAAATGACGAAGACGTCGACGGTGCAGCTTGTCGGCTGCGCTCCAACCAGCCGCGTACGTGAAGTTCTCATGGCTCGCCGGAACTCGTAGTCCTCGACTTTGAGCCCGGTCGGCGGCGGCCGTGTCATTGAAGATCTCGACGAAGTCCACCTGAGAGCCAGTGGCCTCACGGTGCTGGTTCCGCGCCAGCTCGACCAGGCACCCCTCGGCCCGCTTGAGCTCCTCCAGGTTGACGTGGGAATCGACGTCGTTGGGGAGGATCTCGTCGTGAAGCCGTGGTGCCCGAATCATCCAAAATGGCCCGTCCTCGGACGGTTGCCCTTCCCCATTGATGCCCACGATCGGGGCCAGAGGGTCGCGCAAGGTGTGTACCAGCCACATGTGTCGAGGACAGCACCAGCGTCGTACTTGTAGTTCGCCTTGCTGCGGAGCGCCCACATGCGAATCACCTGGGCCTTGCTCCTGACACGTGCCGTCGGGTCGTCGGACTTCATGCCATAGCACCACCTGTCCACGTCGAGGTTCATCCAGCGTACTCGTAGTCCACGGGAGCCTCGTCCAGGAGGGGGCTGTTGAAGTAGAGGCCTCTGTTGAACTTGCCCGGGAGCCTCTGATCCGAAGTTGCCCTCGTAGTGCACTAGCCATGTCGCCTGATCGCCCCCGGCCTGACCCACAATGTGCTGCAGAGGCTCGGACATCTGATTCCATGACATAGCTGAGGACGACAGGGACAGGAGCGGCACCGTCATCCAGCGGGGCCAATGCCTCAGGGCAGGTCGTCGGCATTCGGGTTCTCGCTCGTCGCCTCGTTCACCGGACTCCACTCCTCGGATCCGTTGCTGTCCACCTGCATCTCTCGGATCTCCTGCCTTGCCAGCTCCTGGGCCTCTCGCACGGTCAGGTGCCTCATGTCCTGCTCGGCGTTTCTCTGCATCATCATGAGCATCTGCCCTTGTCCTCGAGTCACCTCCCCGACGTTCTGAAACGAGGCGGCCATGGCCTGCAGGGTCGCGTTGAGCTCCGGGTGGATCGTGTCGTTGGGCACTTCGCTGCTCGATCGCGCTCCGAAAACCGTCATCCTCGCCGCTGGCCTGAACGCTCCCGCTGTCCTGTCCACCATGTCCGGACTGATCACCGCGTGAGGGGCCACCGTACTCCGGGCGCGAGCCTTGCTCTTGGCAGTCGGGTTCCGCTTGGAAACATACGTCTGCCTGGCATTGCACTTCGGGCAGACCGTCCATGTTGCGTACTGGTTCGCCCTTGCGATGTGCGGCTGAGGGTGCAGACACTTGGCCGGCGCCTGGGCGTCGCCCACCAGGTACTTCCTGCGCTCGGAGAAGATGCTCTTGTCGTTGTTCTCCCTCTGGGCCAAGTGGAAGTACCGAGTCCGGAGCGCCTCGAAGAGGTACAGCATCCGGACAATCATCTGCCGCCATCGGTTGGCGACCACATTGACGCCGCCCGTCGCCTCCCCCGAGGGAGGGGGTTGTTCCATGTTGAAGACGACGGGGGCACAAATCGAATTGGGGTTGGCGAATCGCCGTCACGTTACCCATCTGGGCAATTGAGCCTGAGGATTCGGCACAAGCTCTCTTCCCAGCAACTTCCGTGTCGGGCGTGTCATGCTCTGAACTGCTTGCAGACGCTTCAGCACTGTGTTGACATGCACCTTCCAGTTGAAAGCGAACTCGACGAGAATGAGCAGATGACCTCTCTCTCTCCTCTCTCCGATCAGGTAGTGTACGACAAAGTGCGGGTACTTGCATGGTATTGGGCTCATCAAGTGGAGAGGTTAGGTTACGAAGATGACTTCCTGGGGGTACTTCGTGAGGAGCAGCGTTGCTTTCCTTTATATACGTGGAGAGGGCCGCGCCATCCTTCATGAAAGCGTCGTCGGCAAGGCCATACTGCGCCTTGGCAGTTTGCGGCACTGGAAACCTGCCGCCAGGCCACTGCACAAGTGGCAGCGCCCGATGTCCGGATGGGAGATTGACCATCTTGGCATCCACCCCTATGTTCCGGAAGTGGATGCGATTGCTAACCAAATCCAGCTGGGTGCCTAAGTGCTCCATGAGTCCTACGGACAGCAGAGGCGGGATGTTGCCCTCGATGGCCGCGAACTGCACGACCCCGGGAATGCCGCCGGGTGAAGTTGGAACTAGGACTGCGCGGACGATCTTGGCAGATCCTCCTATGCCGGAGGGCGCCGTCCCTGTGGTTGGCACGTCGATGACTCGAAGCCCGCTTCGCCCCAACTCTTCTTCGAGAGACTTCAGAGCAACTGTTCCTATCAAATCCTGTGTCGCTCCAGTATCAAGTATACCCATCCCAGCAGGCAGCGACAAGAAGCTCCAGGCCCGCTCTCGATCGGCCAGCACCAGTGGCTCCCCGAGGAGGACAGCGAAGCTCAGGTTCTCGCCTGAGAAGAACGAAGTTCCCACAAAAGAGTAGTTTCGAAGGCAGTGGGTCACCTCGTTGAGGAGGTGGCACAAGTTGTCCGACCTCCCCATGAATCGAAGGGCCGAGAAGGTGCTGCGCACGCTGGGCTGGGAGCTGCAGGTTGAGTTTGAGCACCTCCCGGAGGAGCTCCTGGCCAGCGAGCGCTACTTAGAGGCCATCATCGGCATCATCGAGCTGAAGGCAGGCGTGCGAGCTGGTGACGAGGAGAGGTCGGCCTTCAGGGGCGTGATGCTTGAAAACAGCCGACGACGAGACGAGACCCTCTCGCAATATGTCACCCGCAGGACCCGGGACTTTACGAAGGCTGCCTTCTTCGGCATAGCGATTCCGGAGGAGTTCAAGGCTTCCATGCTTAAGGAGGGCGCGGGATTGACAGGCCAAGGTCTTCAGAACCTCATGGCTCTCCTGCAGGGTCACGACAACTCGGCCGACCATGTGGCTGCCACGCTTGCCCGGATGGACGTGAGGTCTGATCGCATCACCGCCTTCTCCGAGGAGGGTCCCGGCCCGTGGCCCTCGGAAAGCTACTTAGCAGGCGAGGAGCTGGACTCGACGGACGAGGGCGAGGCCACCCCGGAGGAGATCGCGCAGGACGAGAACATCCTGTCGGAGCTCACCGGCTTGGACTTCACGGACGACCAGGCGGCGTTGGTCTTCGCGATCATGGAGAACCGTATGCCACGGCGGCGCAGAACGTGGCGAGAGAACAAGAAGTTCAAGGCTGAGCTTCGCAAGGACCGCTCCAGTTTCACGAAAGGCCATCCTGCTGAAGGTCGACCGCAGGGAGCCCGACCTTCGCTCCCAAAGGACCAGTTGCGAAAGCTGTCCAGGTGCCACAACTGCGGGCGTCGCGGCCACTGGAAGGACGAGTGCCCCGTCGGCAAGAACTCCGAACGTGCGGACCGAGGAGACGGTCACAAGGTGCAGGGGTTCTGCTACCTTGGCGGATCCCTGCAAGGCGCCAGCAGTAACGGGCCACGGCGGTGGCTCGGAGAAATCTCCTTTCCATCCTGAAGTCGGTGGAGTAGACGACGTCCATGGCCATGATGTTGCGCCCACCGGAGGTGCTCCGTCCGGAGGACGCAGTCCTGGGTGAGGGCTCGGAGGCACTGCCGTCGAGCGTTGTCCAGCCTGGCCCGGTATCCCGTAGAGTGGGCCTCCCCGCTCCTGTCTGGGAGGACTCCATGGCATGCCCAGCGTCCCGGGGCTCCATCCTCGAGGCTGCCAGGCCAAAGGGCATGAGCCACGCGCTGCTGTCCCCAAAGTCTCGCCAGCTGGTGGAACGGGTAGTACTCCTGGAGCTGGCATCGGATATCCCATTGAAGAAGCAGCTGCCGGGCCCATCCCAAGGGGCCCCAGTGAGGTAAACGAAGTCGCTCCCAAGGTGCCTGCACCAGACCACTGATGCGGGACCGGTCCTAGAGGAGTCTGTGGTGATAAACCTGGAGGCTGATGAGGTAGTGCTCCGGCGTCGCTGACCGGCGCCGGGAGTGCAGGGTGTCCTTCGACTCCTGGTGGTGCGTCTCGTCCCGAAGTCGTAGCCTGCACCAGCTGCCGTGCTGCTTGGATCCATGGGTCGCCTGCGCCTTGTAGAGGATCTCCACCAGGTTCTCCCGGGGGATTCCTCGACGAGGTAGCACTTAATCGTGTAGTAGGAGGCGAGGCCGAGTCGGACCCATGGAACTCGCCGCTGCCGCAGAGTCTTGCTGCGGTCCTGCGGAGCTCTGCTCCGCCTCCCAAACTGGAAAAGCTTGCGGGTCGGCACTCCCCTGCCACCCGCCGTGACCCCATGATTGGCTTGGCCAGGGAGAGGTAGTCGTTGCTGAAGTTGGAGGAGCCCAGTGATCATCCCTGGGTCCCATGACGTTCCCTGAAGCATGTCTATGCCAATCAACCCAGTCTTGAGGTGCGCCTGACTGGGCCTGCCAGTAGCGGTAGAGGTCGTTGACGGTAGCCATCGCTCGAACCTCGGTCTCGGCGATCAAAACGAGCAAGGCCTCACGGACCACGCTCCGCTACCAACTGTCGAGACAGTTGGAGCGACAGCACACATCAGCGGATCTGCTTCTTTTCCTACTTGGCGGCTTGTCGGCGCTTGAGCCAGCGCGTCCGGTCAGCAGCTCGTCAGACGTTAGGTATCCTGGTCAAGAGTGCTTTCCTAATCCGACAGGATGGTATTCACATTCGGGACATCAGCATTGCCGCTGTCGGCATGTTCGACACAGATCTTCTGACATGCAGAAAACGGCGCACGGTGCGACGAAGCCCACTCATGGATTGATTTCTGGAAGTAGCAACCCGTGCTAAACTCTCGACCCCAGAGAGCACGAAAATCGCGCTTACGGAGAAATGCTGGAGCAAGACCTTCAGGGTCCTGTGGTGAGGCCGCAGCTGCACCAGGCCCGTTAAAAACCTAAAGGCCTACAGCCCTTCTGGTTCCAAGCAAAAACTCAACGACCCTAATTTAGAAAACCACCCATGTGCGCAGCCACATGTCTTTTGAATGTCTTGCAGATGGACGAGAGGTTGCAAGTCCAAAGACGTTATCTCGTCTGCAACGACTGCAGAAAGCTGAGCCGGAGACTTTGGAGACTCGACTCTGCGGGGCACAGCGGGAAAGCAAACATCGCAACTAACGAAATCTGACGAGCATATTAAGGTCGCATCTACAGGCAACAGCAGCACTAGCATTCGGATCTGCTTGATACGTGGATCTCGTGCCCGGTGCAGTGTCTGCATTAGAACTGGAAACAGAGGTGCTTCTTGCAGCCCAAACTTTCTCAGGCATTTTTCAAAGCACCAGCTAAGAGCTGATCTCATCTCAGAGACTCACAGGATGGCTTCGACCTCGGAAAAGAGAGAAAAGGGGGGTCAGCATGGCCTCATGGGTCTTCTCTGTTTCGAGGTCTCTTCCTGATCTGAGCTTTACTTGTGACCTCGCATGTCTGAAGATGGTAGAAGGACAGTCCTAATGACCTACTGAAATCTCTAAGTGGGAACACGGGCAGTGCTCGCCATCCCCAGAAGGCCGCCCTCTGAAACGGACGAAAGCCACCGAAAATCGCCTGCAGCTACTCTTCTTCTTGCCAACATCGACTCCGACATCTCCGACCACTGAGCTTCGGGCCGTTGCTGTTGGGGCCGTTGCCATAGCCGGCCTTCGTTTGGGAAAGCTCGTCATCTCCGGTCGCCTGCCCGGGCTACTGAAGTCTTGAGTCCAACTACAGGAGACCCACTACTGCGTTGTAGCAATGCAACGCAGCGCATGCAACGAAAACGTGGCCCTTTCGACATTGGCTGCCACCTCCGGTATGTCTTCATCACCGTTGCAGCCTGCTTGGAGCTTGTCCCCTCAGCACAACGCCCCGGACACAGAAACTTCTTCTCAGAAAGCGCAGGACATGCACAGTAATGGCCAGCGCCAAGGGAATCCCAGGTGGCGCTGCAACTCGCGTCGGTTCTGTTGGATCAGTCCGAGCATTGCACTGCCTTGACAATACTGAAGACCTACTGAAAATTGCATGGACAACTTGGGCACAGGCTGGAATGCAAGGTCCGTGATGGCCTCAGCGTGCCGAACCATCATGAACCCCAGCAACCTCCTACAGCCTTCCAGAATGTCGTCTCCTTCCTGGCCCGGACCATGGGCAACATAAGCCGCTGTGGCTTCAGGAACTCCTGGGTTGGTCGTGGGGTTCCTGGGGCGCGGAACGTAACCGCAGGTCCTAAAAAGAAAAACACGACTGGGAAGAGAAACAACATGATGCCTCCCGCATTCTGTATCCTTCTGTCACCAGCCCCTGCATCTAGCCCATGATGCATGGCACTCTCCAAGGTCCAGGCTTCTCCAGGGATTTCAAAAGTGGGGTCCTCGCGATCCTGCAGGCTTCGTAAGGAGAGAAGCACAAAGCGTCAGGTTCCACTGCCGGCTTCGGAGGACCCGGCTCCTTGGCTCCTGAGTGGCCTCCAATGTTACAATATTCTCGCGGATAGCGGAACGGAAGTGCAAGAGCCTCAGAAGCCGTGCAAGACATGCTTTTGTGTGTAGAGTACATCTTGACCGAAGAGACTGCCAGTACCTGTGTGATCTTGGAACCGGGCTCCTCTGCAGAAGGTTCCGGCGCTTTGTTCTGCAGCTTGACCTGCCGGATTTCTGGCTTGCTCAACAGCGGTGGGATTGCTGAGAATGTGTGCACCGCCACTCGTCAACTTACACATCAATCTCTTGTTTCTGACTTCTGACATGCACCCCATCCCGGCAAAGAGTGCCTTGAGATTGCTGAGTGCTCGAAGCCACAGCTTCCGCTCCGATGAGCTCTGACACGCGAAATGGTGACCTCATTGACGATGGACAGTTTGTTTCATTCTGCGTAACCGAGAGGGCGTCAACCTGTGAGACAACACACTTGGAACCTGGCCCTCCACTACGAAGCAGCTGCAATTGATGCCGACTACATCGCAGCACACCTGAGTGTATCTGCACGTGTGACGCGTCGGGCTTTGTTGTTCTGCTGCGCATCTCCCCTAAACCCCACTGAAGGCTGGGGCCGAGGTTTCGAAGATGGCTATTTCCATCATTGAGCCTCAGTTGCCCAAGAATGCAACAACTGCACGAGACCCTCCGGTAACCACGCAGAGATGAAGCCCTGCTAAACTCATCCTCCATCTACAAGGCCAAAGACGACGCCTACTTGTCATAAGCATTGCCGGTGTCACGGCTGGTGCTACTACTGTGCGTATTCGTGCAACTGCTCTTTTTGCTGTTGGCCCCAAGACCGTGACCTTTGCAAAGCTCGTTCTCGTACATCACCAGGCCTGGCCGGAGCGGCGTGGAACCCTTTGGAGGAGGCTGCCCAACTTGGACTTCAGCAGTGGAGGCAGTGGGCCGACTGTTGAGATCAAAAGCAAGAAGTGTAGCGAAAGCAACCACAAAGCAGGCGTGAGCAAACAACGTCTTGCCAGTTGTGCTCGCTCGTGGCCCAAGGGGAGCTTGGAGCTCGCAGTACACCACGGAAACGGCTTCTGCATCATCCCTGCGCGGCGCAAGGAGCCAGAAAGGGAGAAAGGGACATTGATCTGGCACTGGCATTTGCCGCCAAAAAAGCCAAAGCTACAGATGCGCTGTTCTTCCCAAGCCCAGCATGTTGGAGGGAAGCTGACGATGTGCTCAAAGAGTGCA
Organism: Symbiodinium sp. CCMP2456; assembly: GCA_905221635.1. Taxonomy (NCBI): domain Eukaryota; class Dinophyceae; order Suessiales; family Symbiodiniaceae; genus Symbiodinium; species Symbiodinium sp. CCMP2456. Next base: position 17,661 of record CAJNDV010014047.1, read on the forward strand.
CTGCCTGGCAAAACAACTATATAATGGTCGCGGCCTGTGGATGAGATAACCCGCAAGGAGCCGGCGCTGGGTCTGCGGACATCCCGGCACGGGATCACAGCTCAGCTCCGCCACCGGCCTGCTTCAGGAGCCAACGCAGATGCGCATCGCACTTAGGGACATCTGCCCTGCATGTTGGCGACAGGTTGTTGCTGGGAGCTAAGGCTGCCGCAGCAGTGAGTCAATGATGAGAAGGATGGTGTGAGACAGGCCCAACACCCACTCGGAGCGCTCCTGCCGTCTACTAGTAAGAGCAAGCAACAAGCAGTGGAGTAAGGCATTGCCCAGAAAGGCGATCTGGAACGACAAAAAGTCTCGATTGTCCCTCGTTTTGCAAACTCTGTAGGTTGGCCGACCGCTGGATTTCGTATACGCTATCCTTTCGTTTACCACTGCGGCAGCTGACGGACTTGATGTTGTATGGTCTTCGGCCGAGGGACTTAAAAAGCCCCTTCATCCCGAAAACCTTGCATCGATATTTTGATACTCCGGGGTCTTGGTGGCAAAAAGTGCCAAAGCAGTCTTGAAGACAGGTGGTCAGGCGGTTTCCCTGGCAAGATACTCAATTGGAACACCGCGGGTCGTCTGACGACGGGACATCTACATGAAGACAGCTACGTGCATAGTAGAAGCTGTGCAATGGCATCGGTTCTGGCGCACTTCCAAAATTAACCCATGGGCAGAAGCGCGATGGCAATAGCCAGGATAGTTATCGTGACCCAATAACTATACACGCCGTGATCCAAGAAGTGATAGCACACGCTTAGCAAACCAGCGGGATCAGCACCACAAGCGGCTTTAAGACTTTAAGACGATGAAGCACCATTCTCAGAAGCAAGACGTGCAGGCAGCACACACGGAACACGCAGGCAGCTGTCATTTGGATAACTGCCAAGATCATGGTCCCATTTGGGAACCCAAAATTTAGAAGGACCGTTCCGATGGAGGCGGCCCCAACAGCCTTATTGAAAACAAGGTAAAATACGGGAAACATATGGGTAAAAAAGCTAGAACGAGGTGAAACAAAAGGTAAATAAAAAATGAAAAAAGAGGTGAAGACCAGGCAGAGGGCACGTGACTCGGATTTTCCTGCACACTCCCACGCCCGCCCACCAGGCGGTGGGCTGGCGGGCGCGCGTCCCTATCGATTTGCAGTGCAAAAGCCGAAAAAAGGCGGAAAAAAAGGGTGTAAACAAGTTTTTTTATAAAAAAAAATGGCAAAAGGTGAACAAAAGGCAAAACAAAGGTAATGGCTACGCAAAGGACAGGTGTGCGGAAATCCCGGATCACCTGGCCTGCGCGTGACATTTACCTTTTTTAATACTTGTTTTACACCTTTTCGCCTTTTGTACAGGAAATCGATAGCGACGCCCACGCCCGCCCACCAGCCGGGCTGGCGTGCTCGCGTCCCGATCGATTTAATGTATAAAAGGCGAAAACAGGCGAGAAAAAAAGGTGTAAAAAAGGTACAACAAGGTGATACTTAAAAATGGTGACAAAAAGTTGAACAAAAGGCAAAACAAAGGTAAAAGGCCACGCAGAGGACAGGTGTGGGGGACATCCCGACAATTATTTTTTGAGTTGTTTACACCTTTTTTTTTCGCCTTTGGGCGCCCGCCAGCCCCCCGGCTGGTGGGCGGGCGTGGGAGTGTGCAGGAAAATCCGAGTCACGTGCCCTGTGCCTGGTCTTCACCTTTTTCCCACCTTTTTGTTATCTTTTATTTACCTTTTTGTTTCACCTGGTTCCAGCTTTATTTCACCTTTTTTTACCTTTTTCTACCGTTTCTTCACTTCACCTGTCTTTTACCTTTTATGTATATTTATTCCACCTTTTATTCAAACTGACATCTGCCTCTGTCTCCATGGATCGGACCCTCTAACCCCAAATAAATCTCCCCTTTGAGCACCTTATAGTTCGGAAACCCCGAGAAGGACCCTAGTTTTGACAACCACACAGTAGAAAGTCTACAAGCAGCGAGAAAGAATAGGCTGAACACGGCAGAGTCCTCAATTGAAAGCAGCGTGCAATTAGCTAGTCATGCCGATTAACGACCCTACAGGCTATAGGTTGTTCGCATCTGGCAAACACACCATACTGGCTCCATATTGCCCCGCATGTGTACATCGCCTGAGGCATGGTACAATGTTTTAAACATCCATTGAAATGACGCTTGTCGACTGTGTAGCATTGGCTGCATGTTGCACCTTGATGACGAAGCAACAAGCTAAACCAAGCTACGTTGTCCAGATGGTAAAGCATGAACCAACAGTGTACCGAGAACCGCGGACCGGGTGCAAATCAAGGCAAGTAACATAAGGCGAGATATGAGCAAGCAGTGTCAAGTACAGTACTGGAAGCAGAAAGGCAGACGCTCAGATTGGGGGAAAAGCAGGCGCAGGGACTGTGATCAGCAGACAGAACACACTGTGCCAGAAGTCGTTATCCGCTGCTACTGCCCGGGCAGTGGGCAAGCTTCGGTAAACCAACGTCACGTCGTCCAACCAACAGCCTCATAGAGTAAGCGCCCTCGAAATCCCGTTCAAAGGAAAGCCTCGTTGTGTGCGAGTCCAAGGTATGTACTAGGTACAACAACTTGTGGTCAACCCGATCAAACGAACCTAAGAACCGGAGACAGGGAGCTGTACCTCGCACCTAAGGCACAATAGTAGCATGGTCTAGGAAGCCTGCCAGTGTCTTGTTGAACATACCTCTGCCACGAGCAGTAAATTTCTGCTTTCGGAGAGGATGCGTGGGTCATCGCGGGTCATGGCGCAGAGAGGTGCGCTGGTACGGTAAGAGCAAGACCCCTGGCTGTCGCTCCCATCGGCAACAAGACAAAGATGCTTATGTTGCATCGGCAATAACCATGGCAGCATGAACGACTTCAACTGCTTTGGTAGCAATAACGCAGAAAACAACACTGCGCAGAATGGGTTGCGGTCGCTTTGAAGCGTCAACGGTCCTCCTCTGCTTCTCGCTCTTCCGTGCTTCGCCTGAGCGGCTGCTTCTTTGCTACAAACCATATGTCTCAAGTCAGCAGGATCTCAATCCAGCGCTCAAGGACGATCAGATCGAGGTCAGATTCCCAGTCTTGTCTCGGCCCTTCGCACGGCGAAGTAGCAGCAGGGGTCTGGCTCTTGCAACGACACCTGCACAGACTCTGCCGGAAGGTTGGCGAATTCCTAGTGTCCGTGGCTGTGTCTCTGGTCTGACCTGCTCTTTCCGGATGGGCCAAAGGCCAAAGCTGCACTGACCAGGCCTTGAAGCTCATATATATATATATATATACATATATTATATTTTATATTATATATAAATTATATTATATTATATTATATGATATTATATACATATATATATATATATATTCAGGCCTTGAAGCTCTTCAGTCTGGAACATTCGCCAGACCTGAACCGTCTGTCACAGAGATGAGGAGATCCGAGAAGGACGCATCCAACTTCCGAAGCCCCGAGTCTGCCCTTTCTGCCCGCTTTACTGAGGACAGGGCTGAAACCGGCAATTCCGGATCAGTGAAAATGGCGACAATGAGACCGATGCCTGTCCCAAGTCCCACTCGGACTCTCTGGGTTTAGGGCGTGGGGTTTAGGGGATTAGGGCTTCGGGTTTAGGGTTCAGGGCTTAGGGTTTGTGGGTTCTTGAGCTGTGCAAGAATGCCCGCCTCTCTCCCATCAAGCGTGGAGAAAGCAAATCCGTTGACATAGAGGCTGAACATCACCGACTCAAACCGATCCTGCCCATTGAAAGATACACAAAGGCCATAAACAAGACATGAAGATGTGCTCAGGGAGGAGGATGGAGAAAACTGATGCAACAACAGTGCAACGCCTCTCACTACGTGGAGCTGCCGTGCTTGCGACGGCTGCGGACTTTTCCCGAAAAGCTTGCTCTGCCCGCTTTGAGCACAGCGGTTTTCGCTGCGAAACTTGGGCTGAGGAGGCCAGATGCGAACGGAGAAGCAGTGGCAACAACCTACACCAACGCCTCCTGACTGCAACCACAAGGGTGTCTAGCTTGAAAACTTACCCACTCAGAAGTGGTGATGCGGATGGACCGTGTGTTTGTGCTGCCTCGCCTGCGCAGCCGAATACCAAAACGCACTGCGCTAACAAAAAGCAGACAAGATGCGACGGAGCAAAGCCTTTCATCACCAGGTTCCAGATTTAATCACTCATGGGTTATGTTTATGTGGCGAAGTCGAACCGAGAAGCTCACTGCCACTGCCATTGCTCTTTCCTTTGGTGGCTGATTTGCGTGCGCAGCACCACCAACAGTCATGCTGTAAATCTTAATCTGGCGCCATTTTACCAACCACGAACAGAACAGAACGGCACTAGTGCACCTGATGATGAAAGAGGGCCATCACCGGCTCTGCCTGGCTGGCGAGTTCTGGACTCGAGCTCGGAGTGCAATTTCGCTTGGCTGTGTCACGCAGACAGTCTTGCCTACGCCGCATGTGCGTGTCTCAAGTTCTACCAGCAAATACATATGCCGTGGATGTATACATACATATATATATACACACATATGCACCAACATATCCGCAAGAATGTATGCATGTGTGCATGCAAACATGGCCAGTCAGCGCATGCGATAGATAGATAGATAGATAGATAGATAGCTAGCTAGATAGATAGATGGATAGGTAGGTAGGTAGGTAGATAGGTAGGTAGATAGATAGGTAGATAGGAAGGCAGATAGATATAGATAGGTAGATAGGTAGGTAGATAGATAGATGGATAAATACAGACGCATGACCAGAGATCACATCACTTTACACAGTTCCATGGTGGCTTGCGACTAATAAAGAACGGGATTGAGCGAAACTTAGCGAAAAAGGTCGCCGGATTTCGTGCGTGAGTGTGTAATTGAAGCCACAAACCCGGTAGGAGGCTTCAGGTTACAGGTTCAGTGCTTTAGGTCTAAATTGGCAACTTAAGCCCTGCTTTAGGTCTGTAGGGTCCCTTGAGATGTGAGGCTTAGGGTTCAGTGTTGTAGGGTCTAAATAAAGCACCAAGCCCTCGACCCTAATACAAAGCTCAAGCAGCAGCAGCAGCAGCAAAGCTCTAGAATCCGGCTTTGGTCAAGGACTTCTTTATCAACCGCTATGGAAAAGGGTGCCAGGCCATCAACTTTCCTAGGGAGTAGCCGCGAATCCCTGTTAGACGGAGCTCTGCATCCCAAAGGGGCGGAGGCCCGAAACCCAAACAGCGAGACCGGAAACGGCAGCTAGCACCCATACTTATACGAGTACTAATAGTACAAACCTACTGCTCATACTATTACCAATACCAATCATACGTACTATTTCTAATTACTAATACCACGACTTTGCCTGTAACAACGCCACGACGATCACTACTAACTACTACTAGCGTGAGTACAGATTAATTCTAGTACTAGCTCTCCTAAACCTGCTGGAGATGTTTCTGCTTATGTAATGTCGCGTCTCAATTGCTGCTGAGCTTCTGTCTGGTCATGAATCGAAAGTCCACATTATGTTCCCCTTGTTGTAGCTTTACATTGCGCTACATCATGCTGCTACGATGTAAACATATGTGTGTATATATACATATACAGATATGCATAATATGATGACGTGGTATTCGGCTATGCAGTACCAGATTATGTCTTGCTATGCTCTTCTACGGCATTGTGATGTACTCGATGTTACGCATGGTATTTATCGATGAAACTGTATTGCAAAAGATGCTGCCTCGGATTACAGTACAGTATCGTGTCTTGTCTTAGACCTGAATGGTGTGCAACACTGCAACCATGCTGCATCACGTTTCTCTGTTCATGCATCGTATTGAAATGTATACAAATCAAGACAACATTGTACATACACGCGTGTGTATGTTCCATGCAAGGATGTAGGCATGCGCGTTACCATGCATTTAAGATGACGAGACCCGTGGATGCATCCCTGCATTTATATGCGTACAAATGTATGTTAACAAGCGTGTGCATCCGTGTGTGTGTGTGTGGTATGCCGCTGGACTCTTTGTGTTCCACATGCTTCACTACTTGCCTTGCAACGCCAGGCCTTTCCATGCGGATCAGCGGAGTGGCGGAAGAGGAGAGAGCCCCCTGGACCAGCCTGTGTGTTCGTGCACAGGCACTTGCCGCGCTCCGTGAGGGATAACTCAGTGGATGTTTGAGGCTTTCAGTTGAGAGCTTGGTCGTAGTTTCAGGCTTTATCGGTTTATGGATGTTCGGTATCTGAATGTTGGGGGGGCCTTCATTAATCTTCATTAGCAGCCCATACTTGTCCATCAGATCTGTCATATGAGCACACTGTACATGGCACCTACATAGCAAAAGGTTGTCGGGCATGATGCTTCCTCGGTGACATCCGCTCGTGGTTCAGCATTGAACTCATTAAGCCGGCATCTGAGGACATCACCATGAGCTCAACTTGGGCTGAGCCGATGATGTAGTGCGCATGACCTGGGCGAAAACTTACGTGCAAAAGAAAAGTTGGCCCGGCGTCCTCGAGGGAAGCAGGGGTGGGCACTGGCACTTCCAGCTCGAAAGCATGCATCTGGTCGCTTTTTCCACGGCCGGGCAGACTCTTGGAGGATGAACTTAGAGGGGCCAAGATGGTGGGGCTTGCTCAACCGCGGACTACAGTGCAGGCCTCCATAGAGGACCTCTGCTGTTAGCCCACTCAGGGCGGTGAATGCCCGTCACATTGAACGTCGTATCCGGAAGAACCGCGGTGCCGAGGCGGTCCGCGTGTGCCGCATTCAGGGACGTCTGCAGGTGATCACCTTGAAGATTCACCATGTTGCTTCTGGCCAAGCTGCAAGTACTCGTTGCCCACATCTGCTTGAATGAGTCAGCACAATGCGTTGTTCACCAACACGTTCATGGTGGGTCGCGCTAGTAACCTTATGAGAGCATGGGCATTGATGACAGGATGTCCATGTATGAACATTGGGTAGGCTATCAGTAGCGAGAGCATAAGAAACACCATCTCCCAAGGCTTCTCTCAAGGAAGCCGATGGCCATGGAGAGCACCTCTGGATCTTCCTTGATGCGGCCGCGCACAAAGCCCAAGGCTGTGCCCGACTGTCGAAGGGCCTCAGTCATTATGGCTCGGGACAGAGCTCACGGGTGGTGATTCTATAGCCGCGGCCAGGTAGCTGCCATGATAATCTCCGGGTCTTCGCGCAGGTCCTCTGATGCGAACTGCAGGGCCATGCAGTCCTGACCCGAGCAGATGCTTCTTGCTCTCCGACAATCAGACGGTCCCGCTTGACGGTTCCACTGGCTCTGCTCCTGGCACACTGCAGCCAGAACAATTTCTCGATCTCGCCTGCCAGACGATGAAATCAAATTCTCCAACTGTTCCGAAAGACCTCAGCAAAAGGATGCTCCACCCGCCTCCAAGCAGCCTCTGCCTCGCCTAGCTGCTGCCAGTTGTTGCGCACGGCCTGTAGCATGTCTTCTCGCTTTCGCTGAAGTCCTGCAGAAGAAGCCGTTCACTGTCGGAGGGCAGGGGCTCCATCATCCAAAAAACTATTGGGCGGCATGAAACGTCCTGCCGCTTTGATTTCTGCTATAGGAGGACAGCGCACAAGGTGAAGCTCAAGTGCATTCTCTGCCTCAAGCCGCTTGCTCTCAGCAAACACCGACTCCGTGGATTGTCTTAAGCTGGCAAAGCACGCTCGATGGCAGCACCGTCTCGTCCACGCAGAGGACTCCCCGCAGCAGATCCCGATCATCAAGCAATTCCGTCCTCGTTTGCTGCGATCAGTGCGCGTGTCTGTGCTGAAGGATACCATACGCTGCTGCAAAAGCATTGCGTGCATGTTTCACTCAAGCCTTTCAGGGGCCGCAGCAGAAGTCTTTAAGGTGCCGTCAACATAACAGCGAGGGCCGAGGCAGAGCATGAAAAGGGATCCCTGATTCCCCTTTTGCCACCGATTCCTAAAAGTACAGAAAGTACTAAAAGCCCTGATCCAATGCCAAAGCAATGCTGGCAGGTCGCCGGAAAACCAGGCGCTGCTCGCTCGGGAGAATGTTCGTTGCAGAATGAATAACTGCCTGCATTTGGCAGTGGATATAGGTTACTCTGGGGCTACTTTAAACTCCTGTGAATAGAATCCGGCGTATCTAAAATACCAAGATTATCCGCGGCATTCGTTCAAAACCAGATGTAGGCATGCATTTCCCTAAGAAGGATCTCGATGAGCCTTCAAGTCCCGGACTCTCCACGCAGGCTCCTGGCACGTGGCAGCCCGACGGCACTGGCGAGTGCTATGCAAAGTCAAAGTCGCAGTCAGAGTGAGGGGGGGGGGGCGGGGGCCCTTGGAGGCAAGCGTCCGCCAGGACTCTGCAGAGCCGCCCATCGAAGCCAAGAATGTGAAGCTCCAGCCTGTGCGCGTCACAAGCACGCATCGCTGGCCACATCACGTCTTTGTCTCTGTTCCCCCATGCGTTCGTCAGATCCGTTTGGTGCAGCCAAGGCACTCACTGCCACGTGTTTTGGCCGTGCCGAAGGCTTCTTCCAGGGCTTGGCACCACAAGGCCACGTCCTCCTGAGCTGCGCAACCTAACGAAGCCCCGAGTCCCTGAGGCTGAGGAGTCGAGCGAAGACCAAGGAGGGCACGCATTGCCCTTCGAGCAAAATCACCCTGGCACCGTGACCTGGGCCGAATCGCACGGTCGAACTGCGGAGACGCTCGTGTTGCGTTGCTCAGGCACCACCAAAATTCTGAAAGCAAAAAAGTGTTGCTAAATCGTCCGGCGACGTAACTTCAGGCCTGGTCTCAGAGACATGGGGAGAACCATCTACTTCTTAGAGTCTTACGCAACTGCGAACTCACACATCCGAACGGCCAGAATCCGTGCCTGTTGGGCTGGCTTCGAAGCTGCTGGTTGCCAGCAGGGGAAAGGTTACCAATGGGGCCTTGCCCTGCTTAAAGTCCTTCGCGGATGTGTAGTATTGGAATGTCTCGTAGCACAGTATGCAGTACCTGCAGAGAGATGCCCCTCAGCGAAATTTGGCACACAATATGCTGAGCTGGCATGTTACTCGACAAGCGCGACATTGCTATGCCTTGAGACTGCTTTGAACGCCCGGTGCCTGCTTTCGGCTCCTCCACGCCGCAGCACAGTGAGTTCGCCCTCGTGAAGAGTCCTGCAGCCATGGTACCCCAGCTTTTGCTTGTACCGGCCGGAAGTCCCTTCGGAGTCCTTGTCCTGAGGCTTGTCTGTTGCATGGGCCCCGATCGGCGAGCCCCAGCGCGCATGGGATGAAATTCAACATGTACTCTGCAATGCCGTGGGTTTCTCCAAGCATAAAAGTCTCATGAGCCTTACCATCCTTGCTCCTAACGGCATGCTGCGAAACCACTGCAAAGCGGGCGCGAAACGATACGAGTATTCGCCAATCGTCGGCAATAGCAAAGCTTCCCGGATCCCCGCCCTGAGGCTGCGACGCAGTCGGCAAACCACACCCACGGCATCGGGTCTATTGCGGAGCAGTGCATGGAGAGCCCTCGGAGCACGGCATCACTAGCACCAGCACGAATGCACGCAGCTCTCTCAGCATTGACTCTGACGGCAAGTTGATCGAAGGCGTTTAGGCAGCAGACACATCGATGGCATCACTTTTAACCTGCACGGCAGAACCAAAAAGGCATGTCGAACGAAAGCTACCGGAGGCGAGTCGGAACTCACAGAGGCCTCCGCACTGTGGACGTGCTGGTGTCGGGCACGCAATGCCTTGGAGCCAAGCTTTGAACCAGAGGGTCCCTACACCGAGCGTACCCACGGGAAATCCTAAGACCACGGCGGAGTCCAGCTGCAGAACAATCGCCAAGAGCGACTGTATCTCCTGCTTCGTGGCCTTTGCCTGCGAAAAAACTGGCTCACTCAGCTCTCTGAGCGAATGTCCCTGAGTTTGCTTGCGATATCAGGCCCTGTGCCCGGAGTGCCGGCGAGAACGGAGCTCGGGACCCAAACAAAAAGGCTTTCGTCTTCGAGAACTAGATGTCACAAGTATTGCAAGCTCGACGGGCTGTTAGCCAGGCCGACAGGATCGACTGACAACAAACGCTCAAGAAAGATCCGCATATCCTGCGTGCCACTTTTTTAGCGCTGCTTTCACATCACTGGCGAAGTCTGCGGCATGGACTTCATTCGAAGCTGTTTAATCGATATCTCGCATTTCTGACTGGAATTGTCTTTGAGATTTCTGACGACCGATCGTTTCCCAGTCGGCTCTCGCTGACTGAAAGCAGGAAACTCCGTAGAACATTTCAAGTGATTCCATCGCCAGACCGCAACGGTATGTACGAACATGTACGATCGACGGGTCATGACTCAGCTGAGAGGACCGATCAAAGCACAAGTGTGCTATACAACAAAACCGCAAGCGAGCCTCATGACGATGTTCCCATGCCTTTCAACCGCGACTGCTCGGTATCCCCCGCACAATTGCTGTTTTGCAGAACATGGCCCAAACAGGGCAGAATCGGGTGGAGCCGTCAGCCAGACGCAGGCTTGTGCTTCCGACTCGACAGTCACGATAGTCGGGACATAGTCAGTTGATAAGTATAAGGAAAGACCATCAGACGAGGGAGGGCTCCAAGCACATCTAGGTCCTTGGGCACCACGGCACACCGCCGCGGAGCCGAACTCGCAGGTAAAGTCACCTGATGTCACCTACCCTGACCGGCACCCCTTGAAGCCAAACTTCGAAACCTGAAGGCAACTGTTGACTCATCCTTGCTGCAGGCCCCCACCCCCTTTCGCCTCATCCTGGACCTGGCTGTGCAAGACCTTGAAAAGCCGCAAGTTAGTTGCATTGGATGCGGTGCTTCGAAGATCTCTTTGACTCTCGCTCCACTGAACTTAGCATGTCTCTGTTGCACCAGACTCGGCTATGCCTCAGCAGGCACCGTTTCTCAACTCATCTTGCAAGCTATGAGATCTGGAGGCTAGTTGTTCACTGACCCGTAGTCACGTCTGGTGCGCATCACGATCTGCATAAGCGTAAGCTGGCTGCGGCACAGTGGTCAGCGGCCATGAAGCCTGGGTGTGCAAACAGCATGTGTAGACTTCTGTGCCTGTGCCCGTGCTGCGTATGGGACTACTGCTGTAGATGGCTCCAAGCATCTGGCTCGTCTGTTCCTTTGCAACGGCCTTGCGGAGCTCCTACAAATTGAAAGAAGAGGTTGTCGATACGTGTCCCTACGTGCAATGAAATGTAGCGTCCTCCACATGCTCGCGGAGGAGGCCCTGCTCGAGAGAAGCCGGCAAACGCATGTGGTTAATACTTGCGACGGCTCAGACTGTCCACAACAGCAGTCTAGGCATCATGGACGTGACAATAGTCGGGTCGCGCCCCCTCATGAACGAACTTCTTGTCGTGCAGCTCCATCTGGCCCTGGCACTTCGAGCTTCCAGGATGGAGTGCCCAGTGCCAGTATGTCAATGCCGTAGTGTTGAGCCTGCTTCTCTCGCAGCTGCTGCTCGAAAAGCTGCACCCGATGGTGCAAGGCTGCATCCTCCTGCGAAGCTTGGACCCCTCCCGTCTACCTAGAGAAACCCGGCCCTGCTGCTCGTATGGAGCGGTACGGCAGATTCAGCTGCGTGCATGTTTGCGAATCAAGACGGAACTAAGAGTGTAAATAACATGCTGACGACGGACAGCAACGTGACTGCAGCATCACGCGGTCTTGGTTGATTTAGACTTGTAGATGCCATGGCATGACATTCACACGATCGCAGCCAAAGAGAGCTTTTGGAGCGTTGAAGAGACTTCTGCCTCCTCCATTTTCTTGGCTTCCGCAGCTGCCTGAGACGGAGAGCTTTTTGCACGACTAGCTGACGAAACATGCAGACATACTGATAGACAGACACTCAGAGTTTTGCAGCGGACAGGACAGGCCTGGCTTGCCCTGTGCTTCAGCTCGGCATGTTCCTCTGAGCATGTGAACGTGGCGAAAGACCCAACATAGATCAAGGTAATAAGAATTTGCTGGGCTAGTGCAAAAGCCGAAGTGAATAGTGCAAAGCCGAAGTGAAATTACATGACAGAAAGAGCTCATGATCATGCTGGCGACAACACTGCTTAGCGATCAATGGCATGCGAAGACACCAGTAGTCATGCATATCAGCTGCATAGACTATCTTTGTCTACAGGGCGCTGCCTGGCGCTTCAAGTCCAATCGTTGCGTGCTGTCTTTGAGCCGCTTCTCCTCCTGCAAACGACTCACAGGAGCAAGTACAGGTTTCAGCGTTGACAAGAATGACCTCTACCTCGCATATCGTCAGGGTACGCCGCATGTCGTAGATGCTGTCGCCGAAACTCTAGGGTGCGCTCGGGCCATGTTTCAAATTCGAAGGAAAGTCAGCAGCTACTGCTGACTTTTTCTTGTCTGTCCATGTCCCGATCGACCGATTCCTGTCCATCTACACTCAAGCATGCGAACCATGTGCTGCAACCGGCTCCCGCTGACGTTGGGCGTCCAGGTTCTGCGCACTGAAGGGGTTTGAGCTCGCCTGGCACATGAAAACATACGGCATCATGCAGCACTGCAGCGCATGATTATACATGTGACGGACGGACTGAGAAACGTATCATGTGGGTCGGGAGGTGGCTGGGACATGGCGGCATGCACATGCCTGTCTGCATGAACACATGTCCGTGTCGAGGTCGCGGTTGGGCGGGCTTTCTGTTGGTGTCGGCCTGTTCTGTTTCGCCTTTTGCGTTGTCGGGCCTGCAGTCTGGAGTCTGGACTGTCTCTCTGTCTGCGTGCGCGCGCGTGTGTGTGTGTGTGTGTGTGTGCAAAGGATGCCGCTTTTGTTGTTTAATTGACACGGGCGTAAACGGTCGTGTCTGATCTGCCTTTGCTCGTGTAGTCTGGGCCACAGCACTAGCAGCAGCGCGACTTCAGTCAGGCACATCAAGATCCGAACATGCGGATGCAGCTGACAGGAGGAGTCTCGCCAAATATGCCATTGTCACCATGCTGTCCAGGAAACCCGAGTGTGTGCTGGGCACCTCGGTGCACTCTCAGGAAAACTCTCCACGGAGCGTTTTGTTGAGATCACCCTACGCGTTCGCCAGAGAACCATTGGGCTGTCGATGGCTGTCGAGAAAGCGACTTCATCCGTGTGCCAGACCTTTTGCAGGCGGCTGTGAAGTAAGTCCGCGATGCCGGTGCTAAGCTCGCGTGCCTCACAACAGAGTTGTTACTCCACCTAGTGGAGCCTGACGACCTAGTCAAGTTCAGCTCGGGCGGCCTCGAGAGTCGAGGTTTCTTTGGCAGCATGCAGCCCGCGCATCTCCAAGTCCAGTTGCAGCCTCCGGCCCACTCAAAAGAACTGCCCAATTCTAACTTCTGATCATGTGATTGGAGAGGACCTGCAGCACAGAGATACTGTGTAATACATTGAGAGTGCCTCGCGTGATGGGTGTCCTATTGCAGCGAAAGCCGCCTATTTGCCTTCTCATACTCCCAACGGTAGTAGCAGCAGTGTTGGTAGTGGTGGCAGTGGTACTAGTCATGGTAGCGGTAGTAGCAGCACTAGCAGCAGCAGCGCGGCACCAGGCAGGAGAATGGTAGTAGTAGTAGTAGTAGTAGTAGTAGTAGTGGTACCGGTAGTAGCAGCGGCAGCAGTAGCAGCAAAACCGTAATGGTAGCGGTAGCAGTAGAAGTACGAGGAGCAGAATAGTGGAAGCAGGAGGAGGAGGAGGAGGAGGCGGGGGAGGAGGAGTAGTAGTCGTCGTCGTAGTTCGCGGTTCGTAGTAAGTAGTAGTGGTGGTAGGAGCAGTAGTAGTGGTAGTAGT
>CAJNDV010014047.1:31631-36631 GCA_905221635.1 Symbiodinium sp. CCMP2456
TGCTACTACTACCATTACTGCTACTCCTACTACTAGTACTACTACTGCTGCTACTACTACTACTACTACTACTACTACGACTGCTACTACTACTACTACTACTACTACTACTACGACTGCTACGACGACCACAACTGGTAGTGGTAATGATAGCGTTGATGGCAGCAGTAGTGTGCGTGTGGTGGTAGTGGCAGTCGTAGTTCTTCTGATGGTTATTGCTTTGTCGTCGGCGCTGCAGCTGTGGTTGCGGACTGAGCAAGGATGAGTGCCGAACTGGTTCTTCTCAAGATTGCCGGCAGTGTGCCGAAGCTTCTTGATCTCCTGCGACTGGCGGATCATGGCGGATCTACAAGAGGCAAGCTGATGCAATGAATCACGATATGATTCTCGCGCTGACAATTCCCTTCGAGCCTAAACCCGAAAGCTGTCCTGGTCACGTTCCCAGAGCAGGCGTTCCATTCGCCTGCTTCCGCATTCAGGGAAGGAACATGTGAAACACCGAGCCCTACTAACTCTGGTCGGTATTTCAACCATTCATCTTATTTGACTCCTAGACAGTCCAACTTATCCTAGCATTTAACCCCACTCACCTTGTTTGACTCCTAGACAGATAAACATTCCCGCGTGCAGCCATGTTTGGCTGGAGGATTCGCAAGAAGTCAGGTTTCCGCGGCTCCGGCCATCTCTTGCTCATTTTAGTCCCAGCGGCTGCAGCTCCTCCTCGAGCTTCGCGAGCTCCAAACCACCCCGCTCCACGCCTGGCTTCAACTCAAAGCGATGGCTCGAGCCTTCTGGCATGTTTACCCGCGGTGAAGAAGTTAGCAATCGGAACAGGAGATAAGGACGCCAGCATTTCTTCAGTGGAAGAAGGCTCGGGTTGGGTTGGCGCCGGGCCTGCGGAGAGCAGGAGGTCTTTTCGCTCGGCGTGAGCCGTGAGCCGATCCGTCGCAGATGCAGTGACCTCTCGGCTCAAAGAATGTGAACTGTGTGCATTGCGCTGAAAGGCCCTCACCTCTTTGGCCACCTGCACCTCGGTCTCGACATCTCGCAGCTTGTGCTTCAAACGGTTGCCTCAGCTCGTCATGGAACGGCCTTGAACCGGGCTGCAAACTACCAAGCGACAGGCATTCCCGCTGCGCTTCTGCCAGCTGCGCCTGAGTTCAGCAACACTCAGGAAATGAGAGAGCCAAGCTTCGAACGTCGTAGGCTTGTGAACTACAGCTTCCTGCTGATGGCAACCTGGCTAACCTAGACGTTTTTGTGAAGTCTCATCTGTCAGTGCCTTCATTGCGTGCATCTCGGACTCTTGCGCCGCAAGCACTGCCTGCCGCAGGGGGTTTGCAGGCAACCTTATTAGAAACTGATGTCAAGATCAAATGATGCTAGTGCCGTACAAACGCACTCGTGCACGCGAGGGCTCGGGGCTGGCCCGCGCGTTACAGAGAGGAAGCCAAAACCTTCAAACCCCCCAGATCGTGCAAACATCGGAGCTCTAGTGACACAAACCCCTATAGAGCTATGGAATGATATAAAACCACAGCCACCTTCAGCTCGTGCTTGTCAGCAGCTTCAGGCGGCGCAGTCGAGCGCGGAAGACGGCCAGAAGCTGGCACCTTATTCCAGCAGAATGCACAGCCTAACTATGCCTGAGTACTGGTTGACGACATTGAAGCTCCTAGAGTTGAAGTTGTGGCACAGGCTTTGAATTTTCTTTGCAGCGGAAGAACAGCTTCCCTCAATTACCAAAGCGTGTTGCGGCTTTTCTAGTCTAACATTTTGCAGGTTTGGATAATTACTTGGGATTCGTCATGGAGGTAGATATAATGAAAATCTGGCATGAAGATTTGAAGCCAATGAAAGGTGGAATCTTCATGAACGCCACAACTGCGACAAACGACAAACTGCCGCAGAACGCCTTTGCAGCACTTCAATGCTTGTGGCGATTGGTTGTCATGAAAAGCGCTTCCGACACGTCCTGTACTGTGACTGAGCAAGGAAATTACGGGTTCAAGTTCCTGCACTTTGTAAGGACCGCCACATTGGGAATAACAAGTTCAGTCAACTACTTACGTCTGTTGCTTCACATACTTCGCACAGAAAGGCTGTATCATCGACATGTTAACACTTGCACGAACACTGAAGCGCCCTGTGCCCGAGGCCCGGTCAGTGAAAGCCATGGCTCAAACTCGTAAGACTTGAATCTCAAGCCACTCTTGGCAGTTCTTGATGGAGGTCATGAGAGTAGCAAAACTGTCAGGCGAACATGGTCAGGCAGACATAAACTTGCAAATAAATCATTGAGCCGGTGGGTGCTCATGCAGCCGTTGCAAGCTCGAACCAAACGTGGCCGACTTCATACCAATGGCCTACACACATCAGTATAGGTACAGCTACAGTATATACTGTGCTTTCGTTAGTTATGGCGACAGAATCTTGACGGCGATCACCATCACCTTTGCTGGTGCCAACATCATCATGTCCATCAGGGAGCTGCCGTTATATGCTGCATTCGACCTTTGATATGGACAGGGTCCTGTGCTGACAGGTGCCACAGCGTACCCTCGCGAATGGGAACACCAAGGAGCGGCTGGTCCGGCGATGAAGAGTACCTGCCCGGATTGCACGACAGCACGCGAGCATGTTGAGTGGACCTTGCGGCATCTTGTAGCACCGCAAGCCCACTGTTGCCATTGCGAAATTTGACAGGGGATGGTGTTTCATGCTAAGCCCTCAGTTCCTTTCCACTCATGTGTTTAACGGCATCTTGAACCTCTCATGGCCCGAAAAATTGCAGATCTGGCAAGCTGTGTGTGTGTGTGCGCCTCGTGCAGCTCATGCATGAAATTTATACGCGACAGAAACACACGAGGCTTGAAGGCACCCTCAATCTAGTCCTGTCATGCTGCCAGAGCACCATCGGTTATGTGCCCATGCCCAATCCAGGCTGCGGCAGTGATCTGTTTCGCGCCACACTCTGATCTAATACTACGGGTACTGCTGCTGCTGCTGCTGCTGCTGCTGCTGCTGCTGCTGCTGCTGCTGCTGCTGCTGCGGTTGCTCCTGCTACTGCTGCTGGTACTCCTACTGCAGTAGTACCACCACTACCACTACCCGTACCACCAATACCACTACCACTGACTACGACGACGACTACTCCTACTACTGCTACTGCTACTACTACTACTACTACTACTACTACTACTACTACTACTGCGACTCCTACTACTCCTACGACTCCCGTTGCTACTCCTACTAGTAGTAGCAGCAGTAGTAGCCGTCGTAGTAATAGTCGTCGTCGTGGTGGCAGTAGTCGTCGTCGTCGTGGCAGTCTACCAGCACCACTACCACTATCACTACAACTGCCAATACGACGACGACGACGACTACTACTACTACTTCTGCTCAGTCCGGGGGTTGCGTGGTGTTTAGGATGAAAATCTCCCCAGCCCGCCGCGGAGCACGTCTGCATGCGAGGAACCAGGTGCTTCGGTCTGGGGACCCGAATCTCCAGTGCATCCTCGTAGTCTCCGAGTTGCACAATGGGCCTCAGCACCAGAGCTGACGGTTTTCTTCTCTCGTGAAAGCACAGTTCGCACTCAGCACGCTGGGCAGCGAAGCTTGTGGAACTGCTGCGGCTGGCCATCGTCCGTGTCGCAGACCTGGCCAAGGAAAAGCTCCCCGCCAGCACACCCCCCCTATCCCAATGCAGACACTTAAGCTTGGGTTCAAAATTACCAGCAGGCGGGCCATCTCGAGGAAGCTTCTTCTTGCGGGCAGGATTGCCACATGCAACTTCAGGAATCCCCGAGATCCAGGCACATCCTCTGAGCAATCCTGAGCAGGACCGTAGCACTTTAAGCTTGCAAGAGCCAGAACTGGAGAGACACGATCCTTGCTACAGGTGACCCGCCTGGCACGACATTTAGCGCCCTTCTGACTGAGGTCCGTGCCGAGCATGACACCATCCCCCATGCAAGGGAAGCAAAGTGATGCTGGCTCGCTTGTGTCGTGCTACGAGCAGCCCCCTTTACAGAGCCCTGGGCTGAGTCGGCGTCGGCTCTGAATCCCTTCGAAATGCCGGACTGTAGTGCACCGGAGGGACATGAAGGCGTGAAGGCGTAGGTGATTTCTGGTCTGTGCCTTGTGCTGTTGGGAACCCCCGCAAGCAGACTGTCGAAGTGTATGTCGGCCTGGGTCAGTTGAGACTCCCATAGATGCTCACAGTCTTAAAGCTGAAAGCCAGTGCATGCGACGGAATCGGTGAAAGTCTTTGTCCAGTTTCTAGAAAGACTGCGTAAGCTTTGGGCCAATAGCAGCCGACGAAGCGACTTATTCTTGACGCAGTTGAGCAGGATCAACAAGAAAGCGAATGGTCCTACATTCGGCAGGCGGCGAATATTGGCCGAATGACCTTAACTTTGTGACTCGAACTTCAGGCTGCAAATCCCACTAACTCAAGGTCTCCACTCGGCACGAGCTTGCCCAGATCGGATGCTTCATGATCGCGGGTATTCGACGACAAACAGCATCATGGTAGTGCTTTGCTGCCTGCGCTGGGGAGCTCAGACGGAGGGCGACATGATTCAAGTTTACTCTGGGCTCATGTTCGCTCAACCTGAGGACAGAGTTTGTCTTGCGTCCCGTGATGGCAAGAAACATGATGCCGCCCCGGTGTTTTTAAGAGCTGCTGACACTTGTGGTCCTGCGGCACCATCCCGCTGACAGCCAGCCCTGGTAGTGAGCTACAGACACCTCGTCCGGCATGCGCGCTGATTTGCGACTTTTTGACTACCTGCTTTACACCGAGACCGCAAGTGAATCCGGGTAATAGTCGAAGCCAGCTATTGACGTTCGAAAATATTGAATTCATAACCACTAAGACTAAGCTGCTAAGCTTCTTGCCTGCCACAACCACTACCGACGGAGTCGCGTTTTCCAGAGCCTTCGGCCCACATCTCGCATCATGCCTTGAGGCTTTGCAGAAACGAATTTGCTCTGAA
>CAJNDV010014047.1:39131-52579 GCA_905221635.1 Symbiodinium sp. CCMP2456
GTAGGAGTAGTAGTAGTAGTAGTAGTAGTAGCAGCAGTAGCAGTAGTAGGTAGTAGTAGCAGTAGTACAGTAGTAGTAGTAGTAGCAGTAGCAGTAGCAGTAGTAGTAGTCGTAGTAGTCGTAGTAGCAGTAGCAGTAGCAGTAGTAGTAGTAGTAGTAGTAGTAGTAGTAGTGGTAGTAGGCGCTGGTGCTGGTGCTGGTGCTGGTGGTGGTGGTGGTGGTGGTGATGGTGGTGGTGGTGGTGGTGGCTGGCGCTGGTGCTGGCGCTGGTGTTGTTGTCGTCATCGTTTGCTGCTGTTGTTGTTGTTGCAACTGTTGTTGTTGCTGTTGCTGCAGCTGCCGCTGCCGCTGCCGTCGCGGTTCTCCTCGTTCGTGTTGATGTTGCTGCTGCTGTTGGTGGTGATGATGTTGTGACATCACCGGTTGGCATCATGCACAGGCGGGTGGTCACCTCGTAACTGTGTAGAACTCATTCTGGTCGTCGCTGCGACGAACACACGAAAGGCAGTAGACAAGCAACAGCAGTCAGTCTTAGACAACAATGAAGGATAGAACATTTTTATCTAGCTAACGGTGTGAGAAGAAGCAACGATGAATGATTCAACCATCACTCTTCAGCTCTAGCTCCACAAACAATTCTGCAAGACCTGGGTCAAACACAATGCCACTGCAAACGACTCAGGAGCTGCTTTCATGAAAGGTCTTGGGTTGAGGCCCAGCATCGTCGTCTCCACATGGGCATGTTCGGGTTGCAGTCCTCGAAGACGACGCCCTGAACCACGCAACATGATCTCTGCTTGTGTATCTGTATATGGGATAGCTCCATGGATATCATTAACTGTCATATACAAAATCTGAACGGATCTATGTGATGTGCAAAAAAGTGTAGATATGGCGTCATAACGCATGCGGATACTTGGAACTTCGGCCTGACAGCGGCCGTGCCTCGTAGAGGCTCGTCTCGAAAATACTCATTGCCCACATGATCGGTGACATGTAGTAGAACGGCCTCGCTCGTGGCTACCACATGACGATTTTGCATATGTGGTCGTGAACATGTGGCCATGCAACTGAGTATCCGGAAAATCCTGAGTGCTTGGCAGCCAGATTCTGGGTATCTGGTCAAAAGGAATGACATATCCTGCAGTCGCAATAAACACTGCAAAAAGCCTGCCAAGACTCGTGCACTGTGGACCCACATGACTCATCACGCATGGCGTCCTGAAAATAGCGTAGCAGGAATGATGAGCGGCATCAGAACCTTGCGTCTCCAGTCTCCACTGCTAGCCGTCTCGACAGTGGCAGTTAAGCCTGAACTGCCCTGCTGACCCGATTCTTCCTCTTTCGCTGGAAGACAAAAACGGTTCATGGTCCAACGTAGCATGTCCGACGACATGCGATCGATTGAATTTAGTTGTTGAAGGAGACAGACGAAAGTCGTGGTAGAACGCGAGGCCGGCACTGCTCGATTGCCGTCCGCGTCGCGTGTCTTGGCTCCCACCTGATGAGTGCACATGGAGCCTACAACCACTCAGAGATGCTCCTTAAATGGGTGGAGTTGCCGATGCTGTGCTGAGGACTACTGGGGACCTGGCTGCAGAGCCAGCCACACAAGCGAAAAGGAGCACCTGGGCCAAGCTATCGCACATGCAGGCTTTTCTCAAGAACATATGAGAAGATGGCAGCAACATCGAAAATGGCGCAAGCACTATCACAGACTTCGCTGTGAGCGTTGATCTGTTTTGACTGCTGAGACTTAGGACCGAACCAGGAAGGTCGTCAGCACAAACACCTCGCATTCGTGTCTGTTTAACTTCCACCTCATGAGCCTACATTTTTGTACAACGGAAGGCAGCGGTGACAACGGCTGCTTAGGACACAGTGTCTACACGGCTTGCTTGCAGCAGAGGAACACCGAAGCGGTACGCATCCAACGGTAGCCCAATGAGCCTGAAGAGCAATTCTTGACTCTCCTCTTCTCTCAAGCCGAAATTTCATGAATAGCTAAAGCATTCCCGTCGCCAACATGCGGATGAAGGCCATGTATAGGGCAACATGTTGTCCCCTGATGGATGTCCACTGTCACAGGTCTTGCTCGGAGCAGCGCAAGTACAGCGGCGTCGCCCATGCCTTCGTTCCAGCAGGAGGGGCCACAGCTTCCCAGAAACTGCTGTAGTGAACACTTTCAAGTGCTTACTGTTTTCAATCAACAATGCTCCTGATTCACCCGACAACTGGGCTGCCGTGGCCCCACAGTGCTTCACGACTTGCCAGCATCTGCACAGCACATGTGTGAGGCAGGCTCTCTGCTGCCGCCCTCGTTGCTGCTAGGTTGCGAGAGTCCATGGAACCTGCATGGCGAGAAAGCCGGTGTAGTAGGCCCTGAGACGGTGCATCGAAATGTGGAAGCCTGCGAACAACTCTGGCTGATCACACTTGCAGATGGCTTCGTGCTGAGTCTGCGGCATGTAGTATGGAAGGACCTGCGACGCAAGCCGCGTTCGTGAATATGTGCGGAATGAAACAGCATATCGCGTTGACCAAGAAGATCACTCGCATCAAAGGCATCAGAAGGTGCTGTCAGAATGCGTCGCTCTCGCCTCAAGGATGCTCACGAATGCTGAAAGAAGGAGTTTCAAAGCTCAGCTCATGCCTCACGCACAGCCTCCTGGACTTGTACTGTGCGTGTTAAACCCGGACTCAAGTTTCATCGGAGGGTTTCGGCATGTCACGTGCGGCTCGAAATTCGAAAACCGAGTGTGTTGCATATGCAAGCGCCGCTTCTGGGAACGGTCAACCTGCGCCCTCCCAGAACATGACGTGCGGGCATGTGCTTTTCAAGCGGATTCGGCATGCAAAGCTTCGCAAATTTCCGGAACGTTGGTCAAACATACGACGCCCAGTGGTTTCCACGAGAGAGCCCAGTTCAGCGCTACCGTCTTCAAATATGGTTCAGGGTATCCCCCGCATTTTTCAAAAGTTGGAACACCTGGCGGAATGCACCTTTGTGGGCTATGGGTTCATTGCTTTCAAACCATGCGCGGCAGAGCATTCCGATCACCTGGGACTTTGGGGCCCAGCTATGCCATGGTTTAAGCCTCTGGCAATCCAACGCGTCATCACCTGTAAAATTGGGAGTTAGGCTCAGAGAATTGTCAGTCCACTGTGTTTTCAGACCAACAAAAACGTTGGCATCAGGTCATGGTGTCCGCACGGTATCGCCGCTCATTCATAACATGGCTAGCCCACTGCTGGACACTGTCCAATCTCAGTGGGGATGCCTTCGGCCAGGTGCAAACTAACGAAGGTCATCACGAAAAGACACATCGAATACGAGGAGCGGGTGCCCGTAAAGCTGGACCAACTTTGTACAAGTTCCTTCGTAGCCATGAGCATCAGGGGTCATGCCGTGCTCCCGTGAAAACTTGAACAAGAGCAAGGTCGACCATCTGACTTCGTCTCCCATCATGGGAGCGCTCTGAGTTGAAAGCCCGTATGCCCGAGAATAGCAACATAATTTGTAGAACAAAAACTTTACAAGACGAGGTTCACGTCGTCGAATGATACCACAACATGCTGAGGCAGCTCGAATTTCCCCAATCTCGCTTGGGCCTTTACCAGCTTTGATAGGCACTGCGATGAACGGTACCCCCTGATCGCCCCAGGTTATTGAAACCTGCTGCCAAAGCCTGGGGGCTTCACAACATGGCAAATGGTGGAAACAGTCACTCATGTCAGCGGGTTCAGTCCAATGCATGAAGCTATCAGTGTATCTATCCGACAATGCCTTGTTGAAAAGTTGGCTCAAAACGATAACTTCTTGTACAGATCTGCAATGGCTGCACAGATTGTGCGGGAGCTCATCAAGAGCAGCATCGATACAGCAGCAAGTGCTGGAGTGCAGAGTGTTTCGTGGCGTCTTGCTGTTGTCAATGATACGGCTGATAAGGCACCACTTCAGACCAGGTGCTTTCCGCTTGGGAAGCAAGCGCAGAATTCCGGCTTCCCACTCGGATTTACGGGCATGGCACAGCTGAGACGGTTGAAGTGGGCTGCGAAGCTGTGGTATGTGGGTCATGTCGCTGGTGAACCGCCCTGTCGTTGGGAAGGGTGTCCATAAACCGTCCAGGTGAAATCTGTGGGCTTCGGTGATGTTCAGATGTCGAGCATCTTCCTGGCGAAGTGCCTCACCAGCATAGGGCAAAATGCTCCGAGGCTGGTGGTGTTCCGAGGCTGGTGGTATTGTGGTCAAACTATTGGACATAGAAGCCGTCAAGGAAGCGCCTTGAAGAGCAAGTATCTTGCGAGGAGATGGGGAAACCTTGGGCGGTGTCTCCCATGGCTTCCAGCAGTTGATATCCCGTGCTAGGCGATGTCTTCCAATGCCAGGTCATAGGACTTGATGCGCAGGAACGGAGATTGTCCCGGAGGGATGCAAGAATCTGGGTACGGGTCCGGGGGAGTGTCATGGATGCTGGTTGTGTGGCGAGGTTAAGGGCATGCGGTCATGGCATCAACGCTTGGGGAGTTGTGACGTGGAAATTGCCCTCAAGGACAACGCCGCTCCATCGCGCCGCTTGCCTGGATAGGCAATCGCACGTGCTGGCATGTCAGTGTGCATGATGCAATGGTTGGCAGTGTGTCCGCAGTGTAAAGGCACTGGGTCAAAGATGCGGTTCGTTTCCAGTGGAACTCCAAACGAGCATGTCTCAAGACAGGCACTGGCGTCCCCTGGGGTCTCCAATGGCGTAGCAAGGTCAGAACAATCTGGCGTGTCCGTGAGGCACCGGATAACGGTAACTGGAAAAACCAAATCCCGCCGTACACAGCTGATTGTTGGCAAGATGGCCAAACCGCGTTTGCAGCGGGAGCCTTCCTCGCAATTGCTGCTGCGATGTGCTACGTACTATCATGAGCTGGGTGACAGACGCCACGCTGCTAATGTGCACTGTTGGTAACCGGCAAACTGATGGCCTGAAAGCGCGGATGCATATTCTGTAGGCCAGATTTCCATGCTTGGTGGTCCCGTCGTGTGTGTCGTGGCTTGGGCCAGGTCGCACCCGTACTTGGCCTAAGGCGCTTGAAACCAATGCGTTCAAAGATCCTTGCCCACCGTACCTTTCGGCATTTCTGCCGGTTTCCAGTGAACGAGCTGTACACTTTTGGTGGGTTTAAGGTGCCAAGTTTCTGGATCATATCCTTTTCGGTGGCTTTGCACACACACACACGGGGGATGGCTAATTGGGTGCTGACTGCGAGCATGCAAAACCGCTGGCTACTGAGTCTAACGTTTCTTTGGACGAATCATCTTTTCCCGTGCAAGCGCTCGGCTGACCGAAGCTGGATGGCTTGGAGCTTGAAAGCTTGTCGTACTAGAATACTGGCGGATGTACTCTGACTTGACGATGCAACGATAAGGGATGTTGACGGGATGCTCTGAATCATCCAAGCTTGCACATGGCTATTCGGATGTGTCTTCAACGCCGGCCTGGTAGACTCCATCGTAGTACTCACCTCAGCGAGCTATCAAAACGTGTCACGTGTCAATTCTGAAAGGTGTGCCAAGACATGCCATGAGATGTCGCGGTGCATCTCCGCTCCTTGAGCCAAGGCTCGCTTGAGAAGTCCTTTGGTCTGCTGGAAAGTTGCCGCACCTTTCGGTCGAGCATGTCTGCTGAGTCATATGAGGAAGTTAGCCTGATTGCGAAGTCTTAGCTCGGCAAGCGAGATTAGAGGCATGGATCTACCATAACCATCCCTGCCCAAACACTCAACCGAAAAACCGGACGGCACCCAGCGGCCTGCGTAGAAGGACTCAATCAAAGGGTTCTGCCTTAGAGCGGGTGCGCGAAATCATGCGGACCACTATATCCTCGCCACTCGAGCATGCCTGAAGTGTGTCATGTGCTCCCGCAACTCGTTGAGGAATGGTTCTGACTCAGTTCTGACGATACATTGTACGTTGAAGGATGATATGAAAGGTTTATGTTTGCAAGCGACCCATGGCTGCAAGAGGACTTCCCTTGCCCACTGATGCTGTAGATCCTTTTGCTCTCGCTCGCTGCCACAAACCAACGCCTGAGTTCGCACTTCCCTCGCTCGCAGCTCACCTTGGCTTCTGCATTTGTCATGCGAGGAAATTCGCCTCCATTACCAGCGGTTATCGTCTCAAACGACAGCACAACAATTTCGAGCATGGAAAGGCAGTTCCGTTTGCTTCCTCTCTCATGGTCGCATGGACCCGAGTGCGACATCTAGTAAGAATGAACCACGGTCATAGGGCTCCCCCCTGCAACATTGTGGTTCTCGCCTCTCCCCCACCTGTCGCAGCAGGTGCTCGTATCTTCGATAATTACGAAAGCCCTTCGACACTTGCAGAAATCGATGCTATCCTCGTGGAAATCATTGAAGTCATGTGTTTCGGCAAACGAGCGTGTTTAACAGAGCGGTCACCATCGCACACCAGCGTAAGGCTACGCAGAAGTGCATGTCAGCGTGGATTCCGAGCGCCCTCGTCAAAGCCACGAGGCGTGTGGCTGGATGCTCGCTTCCTCGGATCATCTCTGAACCTGAACCGAGGATGAACACAATAGGAAGCTGGAGCTGGAGCTCCTGGTATCGGCCGGAGAAGATACAGAAGCTTCTCGAAAGCCAGGAGACAACGTAGCGCCCTCTGAAGCCAGCGATGCGAGCCAGCAATCTTGCCTGCCGGCATCGCTTGCATCCCTGAGCCGCCTCTGCCCTATCCCCAAAACCTCAGCCTTCAGCCCTTGAGCCTCAGGGCCTCGGTAGTCTTCCAAAGCTGCAGCAGCCTCGTACGCCAAGAGCCGGCTGCTCTGATCATGCAAACCTTCTTCGTCCTTAGGGGGCTTCAGGCTGCGGCTTAGGGCTTGAATCAGTAACAGCAGCGTTCTCCTTCTGATGACCGGTACGTAGGGTTGAGCACGCGAGCAGAGGAAAAGCCACAGCAACATGAGTCCCCGCGTCATAGAGATCCAGCAGCCGCCTCACCCGTCGCAGCAAAGTGCTTGTCGAAACCTCGCAGGGCATTGCCACCAGATTCAGCAAGAAAGCAGTGGATCGTGGAAGCTCCTCCTCCTGGCCCGGCTCCACGTGGTCCAGAACATCGGAGAGACAAGCCATTTCACTGCGCCTGAGCCCGGCGAGAGCTCAACCGAAGCCTAAGGAGTGGTGCACCATGCCCCTGTTGACTGACACAGCAAAGTCTAACCGAGGAACCGGGAGTCACTGTCGTCATCAGCACCACGAGCACATACCTGTCTTTAGGACATGATAGTTTGTGCACCTGCGACTTTGGAAGCAGAGGCACTCAAGTACTCACCAGACTCTGACCTGTGCAAATTCATCCCTACCTCGCAGGCACAGTCAAATCCGAACATCTTCTTCAGCAAATACTGGCGATAGCCTGGGCTTGCTAAACTTAGAGCATGTCATAGCTGCCGTGTATGGGGCCATGTAATGTTGTTGCCCTTCCCCCCTTTCCCCGCTCCCAGTCACCCCCAACCACCCACCCGGGTTTTTGCTTTTGGTAGGGGTCACCTCCGTTTCCCGCCCTCCGCAGTTCCTCCCTCCCTTGATGGTTCTCTTGTGAAGCTGTTTTTTACTTCTCATGTCCGCATATTATCCCTCAAACCGCTGCGGACACGGTACCCAAGGCGGCACTCGCACTGGCGGTTAAATTAATTGCATGCCCAGCATCTCATCGCACCTCGGATGTCGATGTAGCGGACCTGGCTGCTTCATGGCGCTTTTCCATGTAGCCAGGTTCGTGCTAAGCATGCACGTGCTGAGCTAGCTTTCCGGCACGTTGCCTGGATCATGAGCTCAACTAAGTCGTCATAAATCAAGAGCGGCAAGAACAGCAGCTAATTGAACAATGAGTTATCCGGGATACCTACACGCAACCGGGAATGTCCGGTCAGCGATGTCTGCGAGACAAGCTACGACAGTCTTCTGTCGCGAGTGGTTGCATTGGGATGGCACAGCAAAACATCAGATTTTCAACGTTCATCCGAGTCGCACACAGCTCCTGCCCTGCTTGGATGTATGTGCATGAACGCACTTCCATGCGGAGGGTCTCCTGCAGGAAGGTAGGGCAGAGCGTTGGGGCAGCCTACGCAGAATCGCGCCCGCGTCAGGACTGCGCCGAATTCGCAGGTCGCAAAAACAACCTACAAGTAGCAAAACTGCCTGATCGAGACTCCAAAAACAAGGGACGTGGCAATTCACATCCAGGGAGAAGTTGTTAAGGGAATGTTGGGTTCTCAATGCGGCGGCAGCCTGCCTGGTTCCAGATCTGCTCGCAATTCGCATTGCAAGAGTGGTTGAAACGACTTGCCGTTTCGCACCTTGCAAAGGATAGACAGGCACGTACGAAAGCTCGCAGGTGCCTTCATCATGCATCAGCCATCACTCGAAACACAAACAACCCACATGCAGCCATGCCGAGTCACAGAAGGACATCATCAGATTCATCTGCAGAGAAGAGGTTGGTCCTGTGCGGAGCGTCAGCGTTCAACACAACTCCGTTGCTTGTTTGGGCCAGGTCGGGACCTGAGGATTCCGAGCAAAGTCTTCGGGCCCTCGGAGAAGGTGTCCGCCAAAGAGAAGATCCGCCGTTGGAGATCTTCTTTTGACCTGCCAGAGTGGTCGCTACACAAGTTGGGTCATGGTACTGGTCATCGCTCATTTATTGCCAAAACCTCACAGAAACAAACACGACGGCACCAGTAGAGGTAACTTCACATTGCGCCAATCGTGTCTTGGTCTAGACATCATGTGGTAAAACGTTCTGAATCTCCTAGTATAACCTATTAAATTACATCACGAGGACACTGGCCGGTGCCTCTGGAACTGCTCTTTGGCATCATCGTACCAAGAAGAGTCGTGCCCGTTCACCGTCAGTCTCATGAGTGGCTTCTCGCACCTCGGAGCACCGCAACAACTATACTGGTGGGTTCAAAACGTGCACTAGCCATTCCAACCCCCACACCGCCTCTGCACCACCTCCATCCCTCTTTCTCTGCTCTTTGAAAATTTCCTTTGAGCCGGCAAGCTTTCCAGGCCTTTTCGGGATCCTGCTTGACGGCTTGCTCTTTTTTCTCACAGCTTGTTTGTGCAGACCTCCGCCGGCGTCGGGTTGGAATTTTGGAGTTTGGCAGTTTGGGCCGAGTTCGACCCGTCTTGGAACGGCCTGGAGACTGAGGAAACACAAGGAAAGCGCACTAAATCTAGGAAAAGCTATACAACCCTGAGAAACCCTTATCGAAAGCAATGCTTTGTTTTGTAACCATTTTGGCTATAGTTTAACATGTCCCGAAGCTGTTTGCCAGGCTGACATACCCAGCGATCAGATTATCCAGCCACCTCTGTGTTTATCTGTCGCTGCGAATCTGCACGCTGGTGACCGGAACCGGGTTACAACAAGCAGTATTAAGCAGTATGCCACGAGGCTCTACAGTGCTCTCTCTAGTTCCTTTGCCATGTTTAATATCGGTGCCATTGCCAGCTCTAGCGTGTGACACGGCTTAGCATGTTGGTGTTCCTATCTTGTCGGTGTGGTCCCTGGGCCGCGTTTAGTATTTGGCATGGTTGCTGCTAGGGCTGTTACTGTAGGACACAGCATGTGTCTTAAGTTTCGTTGCTCTGCTGACACCATTGTCAGCCATGACATCAGCGTCGTATCGTCATCACCACAGCAACCATGCACTGCCGATGTGCTGCCGCAGATCGCAGAGTGCTTGGTAGTTAATACTCTGCGATCACGATGCCGATATTCGGAACAGCAGCCGCGCGATCGTGATGATTGGAGCCGTGGCGCTGAATGAGTTCGCTGTGCTTCGAGTTCAAAGGTGTGGTGGAGTGTTTTTCGCAGTGATGACGACAAATGTGATGACTATGTCTGAGATCAAGCGGCCATTGGCCGTCGTTGCGATAGCTACAATTGCCAGCAGCAAGTTTCTGATCGTCTCGCAATGCTCAGTCGGGCACGAGAGAACCTCCCCAGGACGAATGTCCTGCCGCACTGATGCTGCTGAGACTTCGCAAAACTCGCCATGCATAAATATCTTGCCCTGACTCGTCCTATGCACATCCTACATGTTTCTGATTCCTGTTGCAGGATCTGGACCGCCGGAAAGCCCTTTCGATGTCCTGTGCGGCTAGGACGCCTTGGCCCTTGGTCCCGCAGTCCACGACCTCTGCCGCCGGTCGAAGGCCGCGACGGAGAATGAGGCTCCTGTCCAGAACACTACCACCATGCCCTGGTGGTTGACGTGGCATGCACAAACTAACTCTGGTGTGATTAGACCGCACTCTCTCTGTTGCTTGCATGTCTGCCACGCTCAGGCAGATGCCCTGCTAGCTTGTGGTCCTTGTCTTGCGAAGGCCGCTGATGCTTAACGAAGCACAAGCGCCACCACAGCTGACCGCGCAGCGCTGCAAAACACAGCGGTCTTTGGGATGTGAAGCTGGGATGATTCCGCTCGTGGGTGCAGCCACCCGCGCAGAAAGGCCCGGCAGTAGGTGCGTGGATGCCATGGACACTGCAGAAACATGAATTCTCAAGATCTACGCTGCCCGCACATAAACCCAGCAACCTATGCTCTTCCGTTCGTTTGTGACGCAGGATGACTATCGGGTACCAGATGTGATGTAGCTTCCCGAAGGGCATACTGGAGACTGGGCAGCAGTTCGTAGCCTCTCCAAGCATGACAGCTGTGGCGGCATCGCTTCACTCACAGCTGTCAGGAGCTATGGCTTGGATTCTTGGTACCCGACGCGCAGAGGAACATCACGCCCTTGATAGGGAAGATGTTCTTCTGGGTGAATTCCTGCTGAGCATTCATGCGTGTTGAACTATGTGTGCTGAACTTATAACATCCAATTCAATGCTGTTCAATGTCAAGCCTGTATCTTGCAAGTCCCAGACGGCTGTGAGCAACAAAGACATTGACTTAAAGTTTTCATGATGCATCAGGATCCAACACACATCCTGCAGTGTTCGGAAAAGGATCTGGAGCAGTACGGCTCTTGATGCTTGAAACTTGATGCTGCTACACTCTATCGGTCCGAGACCCCTCCAGGCTGGGTGCCCGCACCGCTCCCATCTGGTAGAAGATGCAGCCGATCATGATAGATGGAGGCACACGAGACATGATCTCGGCAGCGAACTGGAGAATTTTCACTGAAAGTTTAAGCTACATGCGTGCTTGGCTTAGCACTCATGCACATGGAGCCAGCCCGGTCACACGAGAGCTAGCAGCTAGCAAACGACTGCCGAGATGTGGACTCCGCGGAAGAACCTCAAGTTCACAAGTCTGAAGGCCAGGAGACTTTCGATGCAGCTGGCTCAAGACCAGAAACAGGCGAGATGATGCTTTGGCACGAAGCACAGTGGCTCGAATTCAAGCTGTCTTCTCAGGAGCCTGTCCGACCTCTTCCCACGGCGGAGTGGCGTCAAACTGAGCAACGAGCTTCTTCTTGTTTTTGAAGTTTTCCAGTAGTGTGCGTCTGGTCCTAAGTCCAAGCAATAGGCTCGAGATAAAGCAAGGCGTGGGAGCGAGGATCGATCGCAAAACTCTGCCGCTGACTGTAAAAAGGCCCCTGCAGAATGCACGTTTGCTGCCACATGCTCGGCATATCGGCAGCCTCGGTTCTTCGTTGTGTCTGCCGATGTACAGCGCTAGTCGTACTCTGGCAGGAAGGAAGCTGTGCTAGCTGCACTAGGGTGGCCGCAGGTCATTCGGGCACTGTCGGATATGAAGATGCACGAGACAAGAGCTTGAGCTGCGGGCCTTCCCTGGCAAGCTGTCTGTTGCGGAAATTGGCTTCTGCGCCGGGGCTGCCTCTTCGATTCGTGTCGAACAAATGGGGCTATGGATTCATGATTTGTGCAGGTACATACTGGCTCGAAGTCGATGGACTGTGCGCCAAAGCAGTCGCTCATGGCATCAAGATTCCCGACGGAAAGGCACCTTCTGCCAGGTCTCGATCCACTTGCTGCTCTCATCCTCCAAAGCATCGAAATGCTGCTCCAATGGCTGCGACAAGCGCAGCAGTCCAGTTGTGAAGGCTTCAAGCATCATGGCGCTGCACACACACACACACACACACACCTTTCAGGGTTGCTGTGGAGTTAGCTCTTATCTCGTCAAGCGCCACATAAAAAACAAACCTCGGCAGTAGCATCCCACTGGCCTGTACAATTTGCACGAAGTGATGCGCTGGATTTGTCTTCTCGGGCCTTGGTCGATGTCTGCGCTGGTAGGAACTAGTTGAAGGTGCGGAGGGTGAGCTCGAGAATCGGCACTTCGCTCTGGGGGACCGACGTCGGAGCCCCGTGCTTCGCGAAATACGCCTCCGCCTTCGCTACCTGGTAAGGATTCCCCGGGAGCCCTATGCTGCTCTTGCTCACCTCTGCTTCACGGAAACATGAAATGAAGACAGGCTTCGAGAAGGACAAGCTCCGATTCCAAAAGACCGCACGGCCACGGCTTGCCTCGCCACTGTAGACCACGACCCCAACCTGCAGAGCACAGAATCGAAAGACCTGCATCTTCGGCCAGCGATGGTCTGGCGCAGACGATACATGGACCTAGCACTGCAACCGACACCAAGTTGAAAGCTCGCCTCAAGAAGCAGCAGGTAGTCGAACTCGCTGAAGATCGCATACGACGGTCTGGTCAGTCGGCGCGGACTTTTACACAAAGGGTCACAAGGACGACATGCCATGTTTGAACAGTTTCAAGAAAATAGAAAAGCAGGTGTTAGTTACACACAACACTGATAAAGAAGGGCGAAGGACGAGCAAGTCAGCATGGGACAAACACCTTAGGCCTGAATTCCGGGTATCTTGGCTCGCTGCTGATGGATGGCAGCCAACACCGTCACTCCGCGGCCTTGGTGGCTTCCGGCCACAGCGAAGCGCCGGATGATGATGACGATAATGATACTTCATAGGTCATAGATGCAGACACAAACCTAGCTTTCACTTTGCTGTCGTCAGCGACGTACAATTCGGTCAGAGCTCACTCCACATATCTCCATAGGTGCGCTTTGTGCAGACGTTACGCCAAACGCAATAAACGGGGTTGCTCGACTCCCGACCAAGAACAACGTCCCCGCCGGCCACGACAATGCTGAAGAAGGGTCTTAGATCGCATCAGTATCTTCGAAACCCTACGAGTGTCTTACAATCTCTGTTGCCATACGGTCGAGCTTTATATTAAGAAATCTTATTGAACAAGAAATGAGACTCTGGAAACGCGCGCGTTTTGATCTTTGCGCGGGCTGAAAACTCCAAAATGAGCGCGTTTGAACTGTGCCAGGCTCGGGGAAGGGCTTGGGTGCTGGGAAAGTTCAAACGCGCGCGTTTTGAGCTTTTCGCGGGCTGAAAACTCCAAAATGAGCGCGTTTGAACTTTGCCA
>CAJNDV010014047.1:60026-75036 GCA_905221635.1 Symbiodinium sp. CCMP2456
ACTACTACTAGCACTACTACTGCTACTACTTAGCTTTGGGTGCCGAGCTGCATGCCACCACCATAACCGCCATACATGGAGCTGCCGTACATACCTCCTCGCCTCGGACACGCATTCGGAATAGCTCCGCATCTGCCCTGATTGTACTGATTGATCACCGCTGTGCTGCTTCAGACGATGTGTAGATTTTCTACACTATCACTAGCCCTTTCACATGAGAGGTGTTCCGCTTGGCGCTCCAAGCATGTCGACTCTCGATATGCATGCCGTATTTCTGTTGCCAGACATGTTGGGATTTAGAACAAGGCTCACACTGGCTCACCCATTCTCATAGTACTTGTGCTAAGTGCTGGGCCCATACATTGACCCCATGCCACCATACATGGAGCCTCCATATCCACCATACATGGAGCTGCCATAGCCTCCGTATCCACCGTAGCTGCTTCCGTACCTGCAAACTGGCCGGACTTGAACTGTGCCAGATGTTGAAGTGCAAGTGCCCAGTGCCCCTCAAATGGACCGCATGCCACTCGGAATACTGTCGGAAGCCCTGTTAGTTGTAGCGCACATGGAGTTGCCGTACATAGAGCTGCCGTACCTGACCACATGGCACGAACTCACTTCTCACACTTGCTGCAGGCACCGCTCTTAAAAACCATACAGAAGGGACTGCTGCAGGGGTTCGAGCACTTGGTGCCATTTCTGACCCTAGCCCTTATCATCGAGTCTCCAAGTCTTGTGCCGATGCTGTGACACACGATGAGAGAAACGCCACTTTCTGCTATGGAGTGCGACCAAAGCACATGTTGCCGCTTGCATACGAGGACGAAGGAGCCAACCTGTCATCTGTCTGCTGAAGTCGTGCCACTGCATGGCAGAGGCTTTAGAAACAGGTCACATTACAGCTAGAATCAGCTAGAAGTAGATGCCATGCAAGCTCTGCGGCAGAGCAGGTGTGTGTTGAGGCTTTTTTCGGTGAGAATAAAATGACTCACGTACTGGTACTGTTCTAGCCAGTCAAACTTCTTCGCTCACGTGGGCTATCCCAACCAGTCCGCCGAGGCCACAGGCCTCAGGCACTTCCCGCACCCCCACCTCCCCCCCCCGCTTCCACCTGGCCCCCTTTCGGCAATCAGCGAGGTTGTGTCACAGTGCTGCTCCGCTAAAATGACTCAGGTACTGGTACTGCGTCTAACCAGTCAAACTTCTTGGCTCGCATGGGCTATCCCAAACAGTTAGACACACACACACACACACAAGCAACATGAATCCGTGGCACCCACCATCGAATCCGCCTCCCTGCAGCCCAAAAGTGACATCTTCTTTTGGTTCCAATTTCGAGACTCGGTCCCTGAGCTGAAGACTCAGAGACACATGCTGCCGCCACAGTCAGGCCGAGGTGGGCGGCGTGGCTTTAGAATTGTGTTTACAGCACAGCTCTGTGTCAATTCCAGTGCGGTCTCTTGGGCGTTGACGGCGTGCTAGTGGCAGCTGCAGCAGGCGTGGCTGTTGTGTCAGCAGCCGGAGCGACCGGGGTGCCTCACGCACGTGGCTGTTTCGTCATGTCGTTCACTCGGAAGGTGAAAGTCCGGCCCAGAAACTGCCATGATGCCGCATGTGCATGGGGCATCATGGGGCGCGAGCACCATACGAGTATCCGCTGCATCGCCACAACATGTCAAAACTGTGCCTCAAAGACAGCGCAGAAAGAGAAGAGTGCGCCAAGATCGCGGCTGGCAGATGCAGCGACTGGTGGGGAAGTAGAAGACACAAGACGCCTGCCGAAACACGAGACACGCCAGGCCGCTTGTTACGGTGCCTTTCTCAGGCCGGCCTGCCGTTCCTCTCCCAAGGCTTGGGCGGCGCTGCCTGCAAATCCGATGGAGACTTTGAGCAGACGAGTTCTAGTTAGTCCATCGCAGGTATTTGATCTTTGGAAGAAGCTCCGTCTTTGGAAGTTCAGAAACCGCTGAACAAACTCGATCGAGCAAGCTCCGATACAAATACCTTCCCCCCTCCCCCAACCATGCCTGCATCAAGTTTTGCGGCAGCGCAATGGCTGACTCCACTGCATTGTCATGATCCGATCAGAATAGGCTGTCGTGGCTATTCATGAACCCTTTATGGCCCAGTCGCACTCGTTGCGTTACACGTGTTAAGCAGCTAAGCAGCATCACTGCATTTCCTACAGTCATATGCCGCGAGCTTGTTCTTATGTCATGATGCGGTCTTGCAAGCGTCGACTAAGTCACATAAGCTCGCAAATAGGGTCTGCTAGGTCGGCAGTTGACTAGGCTTCCAGGCAGCTGCAACTGCTGGGCCAGAAGCTGCGACAGCAGGGATAGCAGGGCAGAGCAGCTCAGGACTGTCATTCCAAAATCACGCGCTATCACTGCACTTGCGGAAAGTGTCAATCACGAGTCCCTTCTCGGTGTTTGTCAGGACGGCTGCATGCTTCCCCAGGCAACGTGCTCCCGCAGATTCCTTTACACGTTCGGCAAGTACTTGCAAAGCAAGGCAATATACCAGCAGCGCGGGATCTCGCAATTGTTCATACCCTGGACAGCCTGGACTCAACACACAGCCAGGGTGTGAAGGCAGCCGACTTGAATGAAGAGGAGGGTGCACCATGAAGCGAGAAGCCCGCCCGAATGAGAAAGCTGGACCGGTCCTGCAAGGGCCATAAAACATTGTGGCAGACTGCCTGCAGATGCGGAAGATCGGAGCCAGCAGCGAATGATATCACAGCAGCTGTCCAACTGTACGTGCAACAGTCCTCTTGCGGGAGTCAAGCTGCTTTCCGGAGATGGACTCCTGCAGCCGCACACTGGTCAGCAATCGTAGGTCATCGGCTTCTCTGTGTCATCCGTAGCCTTTCTAGCGGAAAACTACGAAGCGGCACCCACAACGTGAGGCACCGAGCATGCGCTTCACCAACTATATCACCGTAACGTGGTGTTTCTGCCCGGTGGCAGCGACGGCAACTTTTACTGACTGCTTCTCCTAGTCTGACGGCTCCAGCGATTGCTCCTCCTCCTCCTCCTGCTGCTGCTGCTGCTACTGCTACTTCCTCCTCCACCTCCACCTCCACCTCCACCTCCACCTCCACCTCCTCCTCCTCCTCCTCCTCCTACTACTACTACTACTACTACTACTACTACTGCTACTGCTACTGCTGCTACTAGCCACCCCCACCCCCCCACCCCTCAACAGCGAACGGTGGCTGGCATTGGACTACGACATCACGAACTTATCATAAATACCGAGTAAAATGGATGCGCTCTTATACGTTTAGGAGAGGTGGTTGGTAGGAGGGGGCGCCTCCTCCTCCTCCTCCTACGACTACTACTACTACTACTACTACTACTACTGCTACTGAACCCCTCCTAAAAGTTAAACTTTTATCCTACTTCATACAGAAACCCAAAAAGTAAAGCCCTAAGAGCCAAGCAGAAGAACGACAAGGATCGCGACCTTCTGCCAGCACCAGCACTCCCACCCACCCAGCACTGGTGCCGCACAGTACTTGCCGGGAGAACTAAGTAACTAGGCGGTGTCGGTTTTGCCGGCTGACTTTGAAGCCGCATAGTCGGGATGCTGCCTGGTTTCGGTTGTCACGGGGCTGTCGTAGGGCCCACTCCCGTAGGAACAGGAACTAGGGCTTCGGTGTATTCGGCTTTGCTGAGTTTCCCTGTCAAAATGAGTAACTACTGTTAACATGAAGATTCCTACTACTACTCCCGCCGTCGTCATGCTGTTTGACCAGTCTCCGCTCTTCTTAGCAGACTCCCGGCATGAGCTCTTGCTTTGTCCACATGACAGGTCCTGTCTGGCCTTCCGTGCAGGATGACATCGGAAACTGTTGCAACATGAACATCTCTCCTGATCGTGGTGCTGATACGAAGACGGCGCCACTTGTCCAGACGTTACTCCCGCGCTGCTGGCCAGGCCCTGGCAGACAAATCGCAATCGAACCCTCGAGAAAGGCTAGATGTGGCTTCGAGCCAGCGTATTCATGAAAGATTTCCACAGAAGTATTACGACCGCAATGATGTGGAAATACCACTGGTGATCGCGCAAAGTCAAGCATCACAGGTCGCTTGCCAAGTTCCCTGCAGTTACCCTACTGATCCTTTCTGGAGAGCATCGCCTGCTGAAAAAACACTCGAAAGAATGCGACAGGCCCACGCCAGACTTGTCGCGAGGAAAGCTTCGGCCAGCCGATTCAGGGCGCACTCTCCTCGCAAGTACCGGGCTGGGGCCCCATGAACCCCACCAAAAACTCCCCAATGCCCCATGAGTCGACCCGTTCCCGGGGATCCTGTAGTCCGGGTGGTACACCAGGCCCGGGCCGGAGCCGTACCTGCCCCCGGAGTTGCAGGAACCGCTCACGCGAAACCTAAATCTTTCTTTCACAAGGGCGACCCTCCCCTCCGCGGTCCAGGGGCCCTTCATATGCTGTGGGAAGCATTACGTTGCAGACTTGCGGCGGCAGGGGAGCGACCGCTTTCCCCGCGCTCCAGGCGTCCCCCATCTGTTATGGGGACGTGTCTCAGCACAGGCAAACAAGCAGATTCGCCGCGATTCGCCTTGAGCTGCCAACATGAGCCACTGACAAGGTAAACTCCCCGTAAAGATCCGACTGAAAGAATATGCACAAAACAAGTAATCATCCAAAGTGCGTCAGTCACTTGCAGCGCAGCGTTTTGCCCTAAGACAGATCTCTCTCTCTCTCTCTCTCACTCTCTGTCTCCCGAAGACATCGTCAAGGGACTTATATGAGCTTTTGAGCCACTGAAACTAAGAGATGCATGATACACAGCTGAAAACGGCTCTCATTTTCTGGTAAAAATGGCTGGGTCTGAGGATGATCATTGACGCGCTTTCTTCTTGTGGGGCTCTGTTGCAAGAACCGGGTCCTCTAGCCTCTTGGTGGATTGGCTCAAACAAGCCGCAGTGCCACGA
Organism: Symbiodinium sp. CCMP2456; assembly: GCA_905221635.1. Taxonomy (NCBI): domain Eukaryota; class Dinophyceae; order Suessiales; family Symbiodiniaceae; genus Symbiodinium; species Symbiodinium sp. CCMP2456. The sequence continues at coordinate 64,992 of CAJNDV010014047.1, forward strand.
TAGTTTCGCTTGAGCCAAGCAGTGTTCGGGCATGTTCTGGTACATTCGACCGACCCTCTGGGGACTCAATCTGCATGCAGCGTGCCATTACCAGTGTTCAGGTCATCTAGGCACATTGTATGCAAAGGCAAAATAATGCAGAGAGACCACCACGTCTGATAATCCGCTCTGTATTCCCGTTAATTCACCCAGCGATCCAAAGGGAGCCTGGACTCAGGACAGGCTCGCAAGAGCTCCAGGTCGGAGACCTGATTCTGCGAGGTGCCAGTCACGCTTGCTGTCATTATTTCTGATCATTCTGCTGTACCACCATCACGACTTTTCCAGCTTGCTACACTCTACTTTGTGGAGGCGCTGACAACACTGGCGCTTCTGCGCCACTTTGCTGACAGAGACTCATCCCGCCTGCGCCTCGCGAGTCTCTGTCCCAAAACCGATACGAGGACTGGGACCGGCTGCTGTCCTCAGTAGCGGTTTAGGGTTTAGGGTGCACCTAATGGCAAGGAATTTCGAATGCGATGTTGAATTATGAAACCACCGTAAATTCATCCTGGTCGTGACTGCCACAAGGTTTATCGTGCTTCTTTATTACATTCTTCTGAGTACATATATACTGTGACAAAGACCCGGGACTTAAACCCTTGTTCTGGTTCCCCTGTTCCCTTTCATATTGCACACGATGAGTGTCTGTGTTATCAATTGTCATCTTTTGACACAGTACAAGTGGGGCAGTCTGATCATCAGCTTATGAACTACTGAGCACTGTTTGTTTTCGTTGTGAGAGGCCTTGTATGGCGGCAGGTTCACTCGACGTCACTGTTGCTCCTCCGCCGGCAGATGTTTTGCAGATGACAAGCCTAAAGCCTGCATGAGCTGTCGATCTCTTCATGAACTCCCGCACGCGTGCTCCGCGATCCTTCTGGCAGCGGGCCAGCGTTTGCCTCAACCTCCACCCATAGAGCCGAGGTCGACAGAACGCTGGCCTCTTGCTCTTAGCTGCCGGGCCTTGCCCCAGGCGATACCCATCTACATCTCTCAGAGTCCGCTTGCACAAGCAGGCTCTTTCATAGCAGCCGATGCTACTGGGCTTGGCGCTAAGGAAGGGGCGAAGTCACCCAGGCCTCCATCACGTGCAAGTGCGTGTTGGGATCCTGAGGTTTAGTCGGAACTGAAGGTACATGGGGTAACGTGAGCCAAGACGACAAAGGCTGCCAGTCATACCTTAGAGCGAGCATGGTCCGGATATCGTTGCAGTGACCTTCATTGATTCGTTGAACGTCCAACAACGTCCACAACGTCGACACAGAAACCAACCCAGACCTGCTGTCCAGCCGATCCCTGCAGTTGAAGCGGCGACGAAAAGCTTAGCTCCCCACACTCTTCTCCTTCTTCATGGATCGCCGCCTGAAGTCCAAACACCGACATCATGCACCACAAAAGCACGCAACATCAATGCAACTATGGCGCAGCAATCAAGCGTAACCAGATCACAGTTTCCTCAGCCTCTGACGTCTCGCTACAGTGTGACCGCGCAGCAGCAGTTCCCATACTGGCAGCCGAAGCACCTTGGTTAAAGGTGCCGTGAGCCGGTGGAGCCATCCTGGCTTGTGCTAGGGCCTACTTAGGCCTAAGGGGGCCTAAGGCTCCAACAGACCAGCGCGTTCGCATAGTCCAAGGAATAGTAGCCCGGGCCCGGGGTGCCCTGAAGCGATGCGCTCATGGACAGACCCTGCAAGGCCCTCAGAGCCCGCCTCGCCACCCCAGGCATCCTTCTTCCTGTCTCTTCCGAAGGAGTACCTGGTATCCCCAATCTGCGCTGGATCTTTACTTCTCCCGGTCTGGTTTATGAACAGGCCGCTCTTTAGTTTGCTCCGTTGCTCGACGCCCTCAACGGGTATGTGATTCTCAGTGCTCGGGCTCGCAGGGCAGCATGGGCAGCCACGTTCGGCTATCCTCTGTGACTGGCCGAGGTTTCGCTCATGTCTGCCGAAATTGAGCAAGCACAGAGGCACTACTAAACTCTACACCCAAGCAGCTTCACGAGACTCGGAAAGCTGCGGGCAACTCAAAACTTGATACACGTAAAGCGGATCTTCCGGCTTCGCCGGAACGTTACGTCCTCAGAGTCCCCGTGCTTTCTGTCGGTGGTTCGCGAAACGCGCTGCAAACGCGAATGTAGCACCTCCATCACAGCACCCACCACCATTCGCTGGCCATACTCTGCCAGTTGCTGCCGCTAGAGATACAGAAGGTATCCAGGCTTCCTCTCCATCGGCAGGTGGCCAACCAGTTGAGACACATTCCCGAAACTGCGGCTGAGAACCTCCTGCAGGGATGTCTGCTACACAAGGCTAACTAGAGAACCATGACTGGGAGAAGAAACTCCAGCTGCCTGGCCTGTGACGCAGCACGCGAGCTTGCAATGCCGAAGAACCAGTCTCGCACCACGTCTATTGGAAAATCAGGTTCAAAGCCCCAAATGCGGCTGGATCGATAGCATTCCTGATTGCATCACCGAGAAATTAAGTGATAAATACAGATGATGTCCACAGAAAAAATGCCAGTAAGCAGACAATTGCGTGATGCATCGAAAAGTTGATGTGTTTACGGACTCGAGGAGCAAACTCATCGACATCAGGGGCAAGCCCTTCAGCGTTCGCCAGCAGGTCGTCGTGCACGAAGGCTGCGTATGGCCCCGATAGCAGTTGGAGTCGAAACCCCTCTCTCTTGAGAGTATCTTGCAGGTAGCTCAGGGAACCTTGGTTGGTGCTGACCCTTCAACCGTGTGAACAAAAGCGCTACGAAAGACGGTTAATACGGTCAAAGCACAGCCTTGCAGCGACTCAGGAAGCTCCTCGGCGATGCCCACGTAGCGCAGCGGAGGTGGGAATTGGCTGTTGGTGAAGCTGAGAATCATGCGAGCGGAGAGGCCGCCGCTGAGCCTCACGACTTAAAGCATCGCGATGACAAACTTGAAGAGGCACCCAAACATCTTGGAATGCGGACCAAGCGTCAAACCTCTCAACAGCATGCAGGAACCTGGCAAGCCCTGGTCCATGCGCAGCACGTCCACCTGTCAAAGAAACACCGGTGCTTGAACACAAGCATGCCCTTAAACAATCCGTTCCCGCAAGCGATACCTTCTGATCTACCCGCCAAGAAGTTGTTTCGAGGCATGTCATGCCTGCGCCCACTCGCCAAGCTGCTGGGCAAGCTCAGTTCCGCCCTCCAGGGAAAAGTCGATTGCCTGGGACATCAATCTGCGTGCGGAAGATTTCTTAAGTTCAGCTTCTGCTGTGTCTGGGTTCATCCTCACGTACCAACAAAAGGTTTACGAAGGTGAAACAACCCTGGAGTGGCGGTCCCAATCCCGCGGAGTAAAAAGGACATGGACACGAAACAGGCCCAACTATCAAACAAGACGGCTGTGACCCCGGCCCGAAATGCAGAGACTTGCCATCGACTCGCCCTCTGTTCTGAAATTTACACCCTGAAGCTCACACAGCCAAGCTGAACTGCGCGACGCTTCGTGGCGGCCCCTGGCGCCAGGTCTCTGGAGATTCAGATGGTCTGCTGCCGGCTGCTACCATTCCTTGCAGACCGTGCCGCTGCACCTTACCAGGATCTGTTTCTTTAGATGCCAGTTTCATGGGTCGAAACTGCAGGGTGCTTCTTCTGCTTCGCATTGCTTCGAGGTGCAAGAAGCCTCGCAGGATCCTCCTCATTCGAGTCGCGCAGATCCCCAACTTGTAGAAGCCTCTGTCTGGACCGCGCAGCAGGCAGCAGCTTGCTGAAGAGGCTCTCGAAGGCTTGCGTTAGATGGGTGTCCTGAGTCAGCTGGCACGTCTCTTATTGAAAATGCTACCTGACGTTATCCGGCTGCGTTACTTATCTTCGATAATGGAGTCCCCTATAATGGATCCATCCAACTTCCGAAAACCGATAGAAAAGCCTTCCCGCACTTGAGCATAAGTCGAGGCTAGTTGTGCTGGATAGTACTCTAGCTGCACTTCTCCGCCCGCACCTTTCTGCTGTGCCGAGGGCATATGGCATAGCAGGGTCTGAAGCATCTGACTACAAACTGCATGAACATCAAGCAGCGGCTGTCCTAGCTCTAAGAACCCGGTGCCGCCAGCCCCGCCCAAAGTCAATAGAGAAATGCAAAGATGGGAATCAGGGGAGTGAGGGAACGTTTGCCGCACCCAGACTCCTCCGGCTGTGCACAGGCGTCAACATGGACGCCCCGCTTCCAGGGACCTTGCCACCGGGCTAGAGCGTCCTGGACTTCCAGGTGTAGAGTCTCAAATCTCGATCTGCTTGTACCAGACGAGCAGGTCCTCATCTGGGAAGCGCCAGGTTGTCAGCCCGTGTACCTTGCGAACTGCATTGCAGGATGCGGAATGGCCGCACTCGAGAGCCAGAGAGAAGGAGCCAACTGGTTTGCAAGCGGCTTCCAACTCCGTGGTGAGCAGTCGGGCTTGCGTATCCTGAGCTTTCCCGAGGCATCGCTCGAAGATGCTTGAAGATAATTTTCACTTTTCTGCTGCTCCCCACGCAGGGCCGCGCATACATGTCGGAACAACAGCCTGGCTGGGCTAAGGCACTGCATCCGAAACGTCTACTTCGCCGATCAGCGTCTCGTCCATGTCCATCGCCACTGCCTGCGACACTCTATGAGATTTTGAAAGTTCTGTCGGAACCTGCCATAGCTACGCCCTATGGGTCGGAAACGCAAGGGCTGGCTACAGGCCACCATGAGGAAGTTTCAACTGAGGTGCCCTTACGCTGGTGCAGTTGTCCACCAGTGCCAGCTTGAGAAGCGTGCCATCTGGGCGCGCAACCGTCCGTCTCAAGCCAGGGCGTCTTGACAGATCCAGGTATCTTGGAGCGCGAATTCTTCTGTGCAGTCGTCTGGCTTTTCATGGCATTTCCAAGACGGAGTAAGAGCTCTTGTGCCCGGATGTAAGCCGCATGGAGCCAGAGTCTAGTGACTATAGTGGTGAACGGAGGACCGCCCCACTTCTCAAAGGTAATGGGGCATTGTTGCATCCTACACCATTGCAGCGGGCAGCCGTCTTGCTTCTGGTTGCAGGGTTTCTCTGTGGTTTTGCCTGTTGCATCTGGTATTTCCGAGGGTACCGGTGCCCTAAGGCGAGCTTGCGCCTGCTACCACCAAACACTCATCTGCTTACCCGCTCTCAGTTGTAAACGAAAGGATGCGAAAGGCACTTCATGATGCCTGTAAACACCACGTCATCTTAGCGGGTGCGTGCCCACACATGGCAGTGGTGGAGTCTCTCCTCGAGTTTAACAGTTTCTCTATGTTTCTCTACTCTACGGATGCCCACAGGGCCCAAAGATTGAGCCCTTTCCTGCTTGAGGCTTCGAGATGCGTGTGGTAGGTGCGCGCTGCACCCAAGTCTGCCAGCGCCAGTGCGCAAAGCGCTTCCAGCGATAACCAGGCCCTCATGAGGCCGGAGCAAGCGCTCTATACGTTTGGAGGCATGGAACAATGTATCTACCCAGCTATCTACGAGTATCTAGGTAACTCGGTCTTCAAAATAGCGATATGGTCATGGTCCAACAGAGCTCTGATAGGAAACTCAGGAGGATGGGGGACTTGAGCCAATACTGCTGGGCTCCGGACTACAGGAAGAAGCTCGTTTTTCAAGCTGATCATGCAGACGCGTACTTCGTGGCCCGTGTAGCAGCTGCTGGGTTCAGGAACACATAATTTTGACTAGTTGTTGGCACTGCTTCACCAACATCTGGGAGATAAACCTTGACCATCCGATCCCAGAATCTTCATGGCTTTTGCTTTTCCGTTCGATGCAGTTCTCCCTTGATAGTGAACAAGTCCCATCAGCTCCTGTCAAGACGGTTGCACCTTGCCGAGGATGGTCGCAGCGAGTTCACCTGCAGGGCACCAGGAGCCGCCACTGTGGCAGCTCGGCGAAGCCGCGAATGCTTCCACCATTTATTGCGATTACTTCACCGTTGACATGCTGCAGTTGATTCCGGTTGGACACAGCCACTGTACATGGTGGATGCAAGGGAGAACCACAACAGTTTCGAAGAGACAACGTATGCGCCTGTGGTCCAATGGCAGGCTCCGCACCCGGGATGGGTATCGCGATGCTGGGCACCACCTCAGCAGCCCACAAAGTGTCAAGAAGGTCTGCAGATCACAGAAGAGCCGAGAGCAAATGGGCAGTGGCAGTGGCCTTTCAAGAAATGCTGCAGATTTTTTTCAACATCAGCCTAGCTGGGTGCCTTCGCGTGGTTCGTTGTTGGGTCTTCCCAGCGGGTTCACCAACAGGGGTGATTTGGGTTCGGTGTTTCCGGCATTTCGCATTTCGAGTTTCTTTGTCCAGGAAAGAAAGTTTCAGGAAGGTCAGGTATGTCCTCATTGAGCCTTGCTTCTTCCAGCACTTCAAAACACATGAGCCAAACTCTTGCGGGAAGTTGGTTGGCCAATGCAAACATGATTAGCACGGGATTGTGAGAGTTTTTGAGCTCGTCACCTCTGAGACGGCGTCAGAGATGTGGACACGGCGGTACCGAGAATGAGAAGCGCTTGGCCAAAAGCGGTCATTGAAAAAGGAGGCCTCACATGGACGTCATCACCCCCCGCACCGTCATCACCCCCCTCCAAAGAAAAGATGCAACCCTGAGGAAAAAAAAAAAACAGCACTCGGAAACGTCGCCAAAAACACGTTACGCGTTCATGCGCTGTTTGAGTGGTGGGGACCAAAGCAGACAAATCAATCGTTTTCAGGCAACTGTGAAATCTTGCAAGCCATACGTGCAACGGCCTGGCCCCAGACATTGCTTCGAAGACTGTATAAAAAGTCGTCCCTGTTCCCGAACCCGCTTGCTAGGTGGTCAAGCACTGGAAAGCTGCTGGCTCGAAACCCAGTCCAATCGAGTGGCTACTGTATTGGGGCATACCTTGCAGGAGAGCGATAACAGTCCATAGAGTGTCACAGGAAAGCAAACGTGACCCTAACTGGGGTGGACACCACGAACCGAAACCGGGGGAATTACCCCGAAGAGACCCCAAGCAGAGACCAGAAAATTCGAGAATCCTACGATCGCAGCAAGAGGTAATGACATCGAGGAGGTCCTACAATGCCCTCCACAAACTACAAACTCTTGGGGGGGTCTCGCGATTTCAGACAAGATCCCACGCAAGACACTGCACAGTCTTAGAAAAATCTTCCAAAGACTCCCGACCCCGGCAAAAGCCAAAACAAGAAAAATGCTTTGGATAAGGGCTGGAAACAAACTTTGACGTAGACACGACTCCTTGCCGAAAACTTCTGCTCAGAATGGCACCGGTGGGGTCGCAGCTTTCTCCTCCTCTGCCTCTTCGTCGTCCTTCGTCATGCTCCTCGCCTGTTTGTATTTTGTATTCGTATAGCAAGCACTTTCCTGTCGAGAGAGCATGCAACGCAAACGCAACAACAGAAACACAGACTCAAGCCCAGACCCTCAGACCCTAAACCCCAACCGTCAACCGAGTGTGTGAGGGTCTGATCGGTGGAAGATGCCTGAGTCTTCGATCGTCTAGACTTCCAGACCGAATCAGGCGGCCCTCAGAAGCCTCAGACGGCAGTGAAGGACCATGAGCCGAAGGAGTCCATGGCTCCCCAGGTCCCCCAAGGAGTCTGAGAGTCTGAAGTATCTGGCCCAATAGCTGACATCGGTCACTTGCTGCATAGACCATGCTCAAAGTCTGTGCTCGCAGTCATGATCGGCTCGTCGAACTGGCCGCTAACCGCGTTCCCTTTGGAGATGCTACAGTGAACCTGATGCAAAGTTTCTCGCAGATCTTGGTCGGCCGACCTACTCCGGCCTAGTTAGTTAGAAGCATGCATCATGTCCATGCTGCTTGATAGACAAACTGCAACACCATTCCGAAACTTGCTGCCTTGTTCCATGCGTCGCTGCTCCGGTTTGACGAAGGCGAGTTCTGGATTTTGAGATCCTTCCCTGAACGAGATAGCTCTCCAATCAGGTCGCTGACTTGTTGCTGCAGGCACATATGGCAAATTTTAGGATGTGCCGACCCTCTGCAATGATAACCCCCTTTTCTGCGCAGCCCACTCGCGACCCCAGCTGCAGTGGCAACCCATGCGTTGGTTGCAGGATGTCTGCTGGTGCAGCCAGCTCACACTTTGTCAACCAGAACCCCCAAGAGATGATTGCAGGAAGTGACATTCAATTCCTTTCCTATGAAATTGCTCGACTTTCTTCCTGCAGTCTGCAGGTCTTTGCTGCACAAAGGGCACTGCTTGCCCCGACTGTGAACGCCGGTACAGATCCAGCACGGCGTGCGCAGGCCAGCTCTGCCGCCACTCTGTCAAGCACTCCTCCAAGCTTCTTCTTTTGTGAAAACAAAAGCCTTGAAAGCTTTTTGGTGAAGTGCGAGCCTTGCAGTTTGTGCCATCGACGCCGATGGCTCCATTGGCTCTACAACCTGCAGACAGAACTCACATGAGCTTCCCAGAGCTGCAGCTGCCGCCCGAAGGGCCTGAACGGGTGTTGGGCGTGACGATGGCGACCCCATCGCAGGATCGAGGCCGGGATCGATGCCTCAGAAGAAATTTAAGCCATGCTGCGCAGACGGCGCTTTTGTGAAGAAGGCAACCCAGGAACCCACAGGAAATCCAACGCTTCGCCTCACTGGCTTGTCTGTCCCTCTGCGCATACCGCTGCTTACACTTACAAGTCAAGCGCCATGGCTCACAGATGCGCTCACCAGGTGCATGCGAAAACATGTGGGATACAACACCCCTAACACACAACTTCAATTGCATTGTACTCTACAGTCCAAGCTGCGAAGGCTTGCATCAACCAAGCGTGAGAGAGATGTCACCTGGAATGTTCACAACCAGTCCACAAACGTTTAGCAAACCACAAGTCAAGGTTCAAAGTGTACCCGCCTCCTGTCGTATGAGGTCGTGATAAGACCTGCAATGGTAAGACACAAGACTTGCAGGGATTCGTAGCGACACGGCGAAAGCGCAAGGTGCGAGGATGCAAGTATGAGGTGTCAAATTAAATGCATCAAGCAGGTGCTCAGGGCATATATCTATCATATAGCTCTTGGCCGATGCCTGGACTCAAATGCTTGAATCTGAAAATGCTTCCAATCCTAAGTTGCTCCCGCCTTTGCTCTGTGTCCAGGAACCCGCAGAAAACTCGCTGCTCGTCAACGAAGGCGTGCAGCTCCGAACGCATCTGCCAGCACGTCGTAGATACCCGAGTACTGCATTCTAACTCTAAACCTAGCTGCACAACGAACAGTTGCAATTCCTGCCTCATCCCACTCAGTCCGTGAACTCCCCAGCGATTGTTGCAAGTCTGCAGCAAGCTCCTGCAAGGGAAAACATGCGACTTCTTCTATCAGTCCGAGTCGCCCGAACATACCCGGCATACCGTGCTTCGATCGGTTGTTCTGGTCTGAGAATGACACTACGTAACTGGGAAACATGCAGCCCCATGCCCTGATGCCTGCACGCCTCCCCCTCGCCCCGTCTCACCAGCTGCCCTCAACTGACTGAGCCTTTTCTGGACGAGAGCACGGCATGGCCCAGGACGATGGAGCCACACCGCAGGTAGAAGCGAATTCCGTGCAAATGCTTCCTTTGGAAGGTGAAACGGCGATCTTCTGTCATTGTCTGGAGAATAAATAAACAAGTTTCATCATGGTGGTATGTAGCAACGTTTTCAATCCGGTGCTTGCTCTTCTGGCTCGCTGTCCTTAGCGTCCCAAGCACGTGGTTAGGGTTCAGGGTATGATGGGCTGTGGGTGGAGCAAAACAGAAGTAGCAGAAGCAGCAGCAGCGGGATCAAGGGGCAGCAGGAGAGACAAGCAGGAGCAGGAGCAGTAGCAGTACAAGCAGTTGTAATAGTAGTAGTAGTAGTAGTTGTTGTTGTTGTTGTTGTTGTTGTTGTTGTTGTAGTTGTAGTTGTTGTAGTAGTTGTAGTTGTTGTAGTTGTAGTTGTAGTTGTAGTTGTTGTAGTTGTTGTAGTTGTT
>CAJNDV010014058.1:210-16998 GCA_905221635.1 Symbiodinium sp. CCMP2456
CCTCAAATGACAGAATTCTGACCCATTTAAAAACCGACTGTGACAAGGAAACCTGTCACAAAGTATTGGAAGCGGGAAAGAATTATCGTGGCCAGGTCACTTCGCCGGGCCTTTGCTGCAACACACAAATCAATCCAACGGAAACGCAAACTCGTTTTTTCGGTGGCGAGAGCCAAAAATTCCAGCCGATCTCTTGCTCAGTGTTCCCACCGATTGCCAAAATTCTAGAGAACACCCGAAGCACATCAAAGCTTCGATCTGGCAAGAAAGTGAAGAGAGCATGTCAAAAAGGCTCGTTCTCGTCCGCAGGTTGAACATATCAACTGGATGGTGACAATAACAAACATATGACTTTCACACCCACCCGAGATTCAGTTGGACGGAAGACGAGAACAACGTCTGATAAATCTGGAAACACAATTGCAGCTGGTGGAAAGACAGCAGGAAGCAGCTTGGCAAGTCCAAAACACAACCTGTCGTTGACTAAAGCCTAGAGGCGGTTGCCGGTGGCAGTTGCAGAACTACTTTGACATGAAGCTGAAAAATAATAAATTTGCACATAAACAAATCAGGATTCAGTTTTTTCAGCTGAGCTCTTTCACTTTTATCAGCGAAAGGCAACGAAATCGGACTTTAATCAGTCTTGAGCATTGTAGAGAAGAAGCACAAAGATCGACTTTGCACATCGGAAGTGAGCTTTCTCGTTTTAGAAGTAAGTCTCAACTCAAATCGGAATTCATTCGGAATGTTAAAACAGGAACAGTGGGCGGAAGGATTGAATCTTGCATCAGAAAGTTGGATCAGTGGGATCAGAACCATTTGGCAATGCATCGCATTGGCACAAGGATCCCGCCGACAACCAGTTTGCTTGGCGACGTGCCGGCAAACAAATGCACTCACGTGCAAATCTTTCGAAATCTCAGACTCTCGGCTGCTGTAAAAAGAAGGTGTGCGCTTCTTGCCATGCAGTTTCTTTGCAAATATTTCGGAAGAATATTTCTGGATTTTTTTTCTAGATGTGCTTTGATTTTGCAAATGACCGGTCGATAAAAACCTAATAAAGAAGTGCGATGGTGTCGGTGTGCCTCTGGCAGGTTTTGCGATGCGGCGCCCGAAAGTATGTTCCGGTTCTGAAGAGGTTTGCGGTTTCGAGGAATGGCACACGATTTCCCAAGGGACGGTGTTCGAATCCAGTTTGAAGTTGCATTAGATTTCAAAACACCATTTCCCGATGCTAGAGCGGTTGTTGTCAAGACTTCAGATACGATTCTCCATATTGCGAGAATGTGAAGTTGAGAAGACAACCGATGTGGTCTGCCTTGGATTCGATTCTGATAAAGGGCCGCTAGGCAATTCTCCCTTTTTCTCTGCAGGCAATGCGAAGAAACGAATTGTCTGCCGGCCAAATTGCCAAATGTGAAATTGTGACAATGTGCACTGGCAGCCTTAGCAATCTTCTGCATCCAGGTTTGTGGGCTCGAACTGGAGTTGAAAAAGTGAGAAGAAAATGGCTTCAACGCACAGGCTCTCACACGTGCATCTCGGATCGCTTTAATCTCTAATTGGAAATGAATTTACCTTTTTCTTTCAACTGTTTCAATTTATTCTTCTTCCAACATATCATTTGGGAAAATTTCCAACTGCAAAGAAGGCGGTACAATGATTTCAATTGGCGTTCGCCAGAATTTCGAGGCGTTGGGTGGTTGGCAATGCATGCTGCTGGCTCAGGTTTTTCTCTAGTCGGCTTGTTACCGCCTTAGGCTGTTTGTCGTTGCAACAATTGTGTTTCGGTTTTGCTTCGATTGCATTTTTCCAATGATGATGCTTCTTGAAAGATGGCACAAAGCGGAGAGATAAGAAAGGTTGCAAGGTGTTTGAAAGTTAAGACCTGACTTAGGCCCGCAGAAATTTTATTAAAACACACACACACACACACACACAGCAACATCGGGAAGTGCCCAGCCGTTGTCGCAGTTTGCTTATTTGAGGCAGAGAATGCCGGGTGTAACATACCGCCGAAGGCCTGTTCTAGTTTTGTCGGCCACTATGTTTTGAGGCAGATCGACTCCACCAACATTTGTCGAGTTCATTCGGTTCCTGAGCAGGCATGCTCATTAAAACATCACACTTCTTGCGTCTCGTGTGTCAGCTGAGGGGGCTGAGTTAGCATGTCTGTCAGAGTGAAGGCGACATGTGGAAAATGCATATGCAACACTTTCCATGCATCTGCAGATGTTACGATGGGAAGCTTGAGCTTAAACCCAGCTTTGTTGCTTGAAGAGCTACAGGGGTCTGGAAGGTGGAATGCCCCATTTTTTGGCCAATCGCACCCTGTTAATGGAAGGGTTTCTTTGGAGAAACGCCGATGATGCTCATGATGCTCGTCCTGGGGTGGGGGGGACTTCAATGATGCTCATGATGCTCGTCCTGAGAGGGGGACGGTGGCTGTGATAGACGACTGCCGCTTTGTTTGGAACGCCGGTGTTTGTTGCGTGCAAGTGGAAAAGGTTTCAATGTGAGCTGCAATTGGAGATGGCATCATTGGTATCTGCTTGCTCAGGTGCAGTTGTTCTTGGTAGTGGCAAACATTCACTTGGCGCTTTTTTGGTTGACTGTATAGATTCTAATTTTTTTGGAGCCTGATTGTTGCCTGTATTATATATTACGATCTAACCGTCATAGAGTAGGATAGGATGTTTTAAGGCGGGGTCCCAACATCGAACCCTCGGATATCCTGCGCCTTGCAGCCATCAGCAACAACGGCAGCAGGCCTTTCGAGCTGAATCGCAATCTCGGAAAGACCGCCCTCAAGCTTCCAACAGTTGCAAATCCACAGCCTCCGCCTTGGCCGTTCAGCAGCGAGCTTTCGCCCCCCCCCTTGGGGCACAAGCAAAACCTAGGCCCCATGACATGTTTATGGTACTTAGGAAAGCTGTCAGTGTGTATCCTTTCCAGATGCAACTAGAAGATGTTGAGCCAAACTGTGCCAACCGAGCCGTAACGATATGAGTACGCAGCACATCGCAAACAAGCTCACATGGTAGTGTGGCCAAAATGGGAAGTTTACGAGGCTGCGCCTTGTTCCAGCTGTTCCAGATATTGCAAGATCTGCCTGGCAGGAATGCCTGGCCAAAGACAGGATCATGTCTGCAAACGGCGATTTTCAAGACTTCAAGAAGCAGGCCATGAGCGGAGCTCACTGTCCTTTCGCCGCATGTGCGATCGTAGTGACCTTATCCCGAGGTTTTGAAGGCTTCTGTTCAAGAGATCGACGAGCAGGCCACATCTGTGTGTCATGATGCGCACTGCGTTCAGAACCATGGCCGAACAACGGAAAGGCCGAACATGCCACGGTGATGTGGAACTTTTTGATCGCTTTTGCAGCGAAGAAGCATTTTTATCGAAATTTGATCATCCAGGTGGGGGTTGCCGACCTACGCAGACAAGTTATTGCCGGTGCATCTTCATGTCTTCAGGTTTTCAACAAGCTGATGCAAGTTCCCAGCTGGGTGGCAGCGTGGGAGGTCGATGTGAAACTGCATGAAAAAGTGCAAACTCTACACGAGGCTCATCTCCTTGTGGATTCGGTGTCCTAACGATGACAGAGTGGTTTCGCGTGGCAGGACTTGCAGTCTGCCATCGGCGCGCAACATGAGGCTTGTTCGAGAAGCGCACTGGGCCCTCTGCTTGCTCGTGAAATTGACCAGCTTGCCAGGTTTTACGGAAATCCATCGCTCCCGCAGCTTCGAAGTCTGTGACCCTCGTGCGCATGGATGAGCGACCGGAAGAGGTTCATGCACCGTGCATGTGAGCAAGCATGAGCTGAAGCTGGCTGCATGGAGGTTCGTTTGGCGATCGAAAGAGAGAAGATCATCGATGCAATTAAGGACAGTGTCATTGCATGGGTAGGCCTCGTTGCTCGGAGCCTCTGCATGTAGCTGAAACTTCAGAGCAGTCCAGAAGCAAGCTTTGATCAAGAGCCTGCATCTTGGCTTGGATTCGAACTTGAATCTCAGGAGGAAGTTGAGTCAGAGGAGTGGGCGCCCGTCGCGACCTCGTCCAAGGGCACAGAGGGCATCAGCGTTTCGATTCCCACTCACAGGAAGAAGAGATCGAAGCAGAAGTGTCTGCAGAAACGTCGACTCATCCGGCTTTGTCTGCGCTCCAGGTGAGTCCGTTCATTAGTTGTTCTGTAGTTTCAGTTACATAATGAGCTCGACCTGATAGCATGCAAGATGTTTTCAATGTGTATTGTTGCTTTCAAGCCGTTTTGCCTCGGCGACCGAACCCTGGACAAGTCATCATGCAACATCGTATGTGAGAAGTATACATGTCTACCGTCGGTTACGACCGTGCAGCGGCACTTCGAGAAGAAGTCCGAGCTTCTGAGTAGGTGGTGCGGTAAAGCAATATCCGGCAGTGTTTCTTAACCCGTCGATCTGCTCGGCCACTTGCGAGCAGTCTTGTGCTTGTGTTGCAGTTGAGCAGTTGCGCCCCGGTATTTTGCATGGTCTACTGCTGGCCCTGTCTTGTGGTAAGCGGTAATCTGGAGCCTTGTTGTACCGTCACGGCAATGCAAGAGGGCGGGCGAAATTTGGCTGAGTCGACCTACATCATAGAACTGCGGTTCACTGCATTGAAAGCACGAGCTTGTCATCAATGGGCGAGGCGTGCTCACCAACTGTTGTGATAGCTTTCTCCATTCGGAGTGTCGATGTCTCGCGGTTCGTAGCACAGTCGATGGGGGCTACATCACGGGCAGTGTTCATGATGCAGACAGTTGTCGATGCATGCCAGGATGGAATCGATGCTGCTATTGCGATAGACGATCCTTCGAAAATGGATTCCTGTGGACTCAGTGCTTTGAACAAACTTCGAATCGGTGCCCGGGCTGCATGATGACGGTGCGGCCGCATGTAGTCAGAGACATTTATGCTGCACGAGTGCAGGCTGCATCAGTTGCGCCGGAGATGATCATCTTTTCTCGCAGGAGCTCGACAATGCTCCCAAAGTGTCCCAGCTGCTCATGTTCTTCGTTCTGTTGGTGTTGAACGGTGTGCGCTGCTGAGGTGTTCAACTTCCTCTTGAGCCTGCTAAAGCAGCACAAAGAGTTCTTAAATGGAGTTGCAGAGGTTTTCCTGCCGAAGAGTGGCTGTTTTTCGTCGTTATCCTGAAGATGCGCTGATGTTCAGGTCATCAACCTGCTTATGGCAAGCACGTGGTGCTCCGCGTTTGAGAAGAGCCAGCTGCTCCAGGCCCCAGGCCCACGACAGATGCTCATGTTAGGCAGAGAAGCACGCGCTCTCCCAAGGAACGTCTCCGAGAGCTCCCAAAGCCACTGCAAGCTGCTCTTGGACTGCAGAGTTCCAAGGCGCCTCATGACGAAGCATGCGAATTGTCAGTTGTCAGGCTCCCGGCCACTCACTGTGCACAGGTCCTGGCCCATATCGATGCAGATGCGCGGAGGATTGCTGTGCGACTGCATCTGAGAGAGGACTAGTTTCAAAGTGCTATCCACCGCGTCTTCACTCCAGGCAAGCATGACGAATATGTTCCGCATGCAGCTTCTCCATAAGACAGTCCGGTTTCAGAGACTTGAGACTCTCTTTTCACAACATAGTGTCATGATCTCGTCTCGACGTCGGGGTTCAGAAGATGACGTCTGATCCGGACTGCACGAATATCAGACTCTTCGGCGGTGCGGCAACGGTTCCCATTGTCTTTCCTGTGCCGATGTACCAAGCAGCGCATGCAGCACAGCTTGAACTTCATGAAGCCGCACAGTGCCACATGGTTCTCCGCAAGCAGGTATGCTTTGTGCGAATCATAGGGGCGGCTCGGTGTGCAGTAAGAGCCCCACAGTGGCCACACGTGTAGGTACGACTCTGCAACGTACAGGCTATCGAGTTGCTGGTTTATGGCGTACCCTGGAGCAGGGTGATCTCACGGGCGTGCAAGTGTTCGTTCGCCAGGAACAGATCATGTCAAAAACGATGACATGCCAGCACACGGTCGTTTCTGCACTGTATGTTCAAGTTTCATCAGAGTTATTAGGACTTGGGCATGAGTGAATGTCCGATGTGTGCAGCGACAAATCTAGAGAAAGACAGAGAGAGAGAGAGAGAGAGAGGGTTTCCCTCCGTAGCCATTTTGGCTCAAGTCTCTCACCCTTGTGGAAACCCCGGCTGTCAACCGGGGGGACCTGGTGGGGGGCTTGAGGCCACCTGCCGCCACATTCGGCTCACAGAGGCCCCTCAGGGATTTCCGCTTGTGAAAAGCACTGCCTTTCAGGAGCCGATGGACATGCACGTTCTGCGGGCACTTAGGCCCAGGGAGCGGGAGGGTCAGGGTTTTCACCACCGCGGAGCGGTGCATGGGAGCTTGAGCGCTGGCGACAGAAAGGACAGGCGTCCGAGCTGGGACACAGGGTGTCTTCTTCATTTCATTGCAGGGCAATCATTTGGTCTTTCTTCAGTTGCAGGGCAACAGCTGTTGGTGTTACAATTCTTCGAGGCTTTGGGAAAGCCCCTCTTCGACCAGTGGGAATTCTTTATCGAATTCACACTGGTAGCGGAGCTTTTGGTGCTTCGCTATCAGGGATAGTCGCAAAAGCGGATCAGATCCAGGAGGTTTTCCTTGGAAAAGCTGGGCTGACTTGAGAGATGCCGCCTTCTTCATCCACTCCACAGGCGGACGTTCCTCCAGGATTTGGACTGGAGCCGACGAGCTCCGTCCAGCTTCCCTGGCAGGCCATTCCACGTTTCATTCCAGGAACCACTGATGTGACGGAGTACAGCGGAAAGCTGAAGTTTTTGGCGGCCATGTGGCCGAAGGAGCATTTGGCTCTTTTGGCACCTCGGGCAGCTCTCCTTACGGAGGGCACGGCTTTCAAGAAAGTTGCGAAGATCGATGCAGAGAAACTCAAGAGTTCCGATGACTCTGGAATCCGACTTTTGGTGTCCACCCTGGGAGGGTCCTGGGGCAAGACAGCTTTGGAAGAGAAGTATGATTGTTTTGAAAAGGCCATTTATGGGACCTTGCAGAAGAGTGATGAGTCAAACGACAGCTACTTGGCTCGGCACGACGTCCACTTCGAGGAGCTCATCGCCCAGGGTACGTCCCTGGAGGAGGTTCGAGCCTACATCCTGCTTCGTCAGTCACAATTATCCTCGGATGATCGGAAGAAGATTGTGGTTGAGATGGGCGGGACTTTGAAGTACGATAAGGTGTGCAGCGCCATTCGGCTTCTGGGATCGAGGTTTTTCGCGGACCTTCAAGGCCAAAGGACTGCGCGAACCAAGGTGTACGATGCCAATTTGGTGGAAGACCAAGTTGGTGATGAGGCCGAGAGGGCTTATCAAGCCAGCACACCCGGGTTCCCCGAGGAGCCCGATGGGGAGCTCGACCAGGAGTTCCTTGACGCGCTCGTGGCGGCCGATGACCCGGACGCCACCCAAGTACAGGTCTTCGAAGATGAGCTTGAAACCTTTTTCCAAGATGTGCCAGAACTGCAGGAAGCCTTCGTTTCTTATCTTGAGGCGAGGAACAGACTGCAAGCCAAAAAGAGGTCCCGTGGCTTCTGGCCCGTTGGAGGCTCGCAGAAGGGTTTCAAGGGTGGCAAGCATGGCAAGGGCGGCAACAAGGGCAAGGCCAAGGGAGCCAAGGAGCAGCTCCTTGCCAGGATTGCCAAAAGCCATTGCAGGCTGTGCGGGGAAAAGGGACATTGGAAGGCCGAATGTCCCCGCAGATCCAGCACAGGTCCCAAGCCCGAGGCTACCACGACCATGGCCGAGGCATTTGAGGACATATCCATCACCGAGGCCACGACATCGCCGGCCCCAGAAATCCTGTCGTCGCTCCCCGAGGAAGCGCTTTCCTTGGAAGAGGCTCATTTTGCAGAAGAACCCAATAAGTCTAGGAGCCTAGGAGACATCATTAGGAATCGGCTTACCCTAATTCCTAGGCACCTCAAGCGCCGCCTGGAGCCCCAAGCCCTTTCCCACAGGCCCATCTGCAGTGGGGAAGCAGCCTTGACTGAGATGCCCTCCGGGCTTGAGCTCTCGAGCGCTAGATGCCAAGGCCCTGGCCACCAAAGATCAAGCCCCTGGCCCATTCCAAGCTTCAAGAGTAGGCCTATCGAGAGTGCATTTGTTCAGGAAACCAATGTTGAAGCAATCCTTGATACCGGGGCTAGCAGGTGTGTCATGGGCAAGCAGCTTTTGGGTGCCTTTTTGAGCCAGTTGAGCAAGCCGATTCGAGACCTTGTAAGGGTGACTAAAAGCGCTGTTAAGTTCAGGTTCGGTAACAACCAGACTTTGGAGAGTGAAAAGAGAATCTTGTTACCAATCAAAGCAGGCTTGTCTCACGTTTTGTGGCTGAGCATCGAGATCGTGCCAGGACGGACACCTCTGCTGTTTAGTAAAAGGGCTATTAAGCAGTTAGGAGGGGTCTTAGATACGGTTCAAGATGTCATTCACTTGCAACGGCTGAGCGTGAGCCATCACCTGCGCACGGGCCCAAGCGGACTCTACATGGTAGACCTGGCCAAGTTGTGTGAGGAGAGCAGTCGAAGCGCGTCATGTCAACATGTCAGCGAAGATCATGCTTCATCTGTACCGACACAACCTCCCGAGATGCATGCCCCAGGATCCGAGGTTGACCAAGGTACCGCCGGTAAGTGTATAGATGCTAGCGGTTCCCCGAATCCCTTTGGAAATAATTCAAGTAGCGGTGACGAGCAGAAGCAAGTTACCATCGATAATGATCCAAAACAGGAAACCACTGTGAATCCTGTGTCGTCCAGCTGCCCCGCTGTCGCTGGTGAGCAAACTTTCACAGCAGCCGAATCGCTATCAAGCAACTCTACGCCAGACGTTGACCCCCTTTCCCGATCTTCTAGAGCTCCCAAGCATCATGGCCCAGAGCTCCTGCCCCGCCGGTTCCAAGTCCCTGGACCTTGGAACGCGCTTGGCGCGACTTCAGGACCCCACTCTGTCGTACACCATCCCTCAGCTGGAGGCCATGACTGTGAGCGAGCTCGGAGCCTTTCAGATGGATTTCGGACGGAAGTTCGTTGGCAAAACCTTTGCCGAAGCCCTAGCCGCGTCCCCGGAGTGGGGAAAATGGTGCTGCGATCATCTCAAGGATTCTCCAAAGCAAAAGCATCAGGCTCTGCTCATCTACATCTGCAAGTTTGTGGAGGAGGCAGAGCAGATCGAATCCGATCTGCAGATCGCCAGCCCTCGCAATCCTCCGGGATCACATCGCGCGAGCACTCCGGCCCTAAAGGCCAAGGCCAAGGCAAAGAGCATCCCACCCCGCGAGGACGAGCCCTGGGATGTGATCGAGACCGAAGGTTCCGCCGTGGAAGATCAGGTGAATGCCCTCGCTGGCCATGTGGATCAACAGGTGAGCACACTCGCCGGTCGCATGGATCACATGGAACAGATCATGCAGCAAGTGCTTGGGGCCATTCAGGAGCTTCATGTGTCCCAGAAGCACTCCTAGGAGAAGTGCGCGAGTGTCGAAGGGAGCTCGCGAAAGCTCTTCAGACATCCCAGGCCTCTGTAGGCCAGACCTCACCCTTCAATCCAAAGGACCTCAAAACGCACCAATGAGCTCTCTGAAGAGCTTCCTTCGCGCCGTTCCGTGGCATCTCCTTACCAAAGCCCCGACTGCATCTGCTGAGGCAGCGACTGATCTTACCACCCAATCTGCTACTAAAGAGCCGGCCTATCTGATGTTTGGGTCCTTTCGGCACGGAGGCGTTCTAGGTGTGACTAGGGTGGCCAAGTCGTTCCCGGGGTTGACTAAGGTTCTCACGAGAACTCTGAGATTAACAGATCCTGCCCATTCCTTCACTACGGTTGGGGTCTCCTGTAATACCGAAGCACCGCCTCATAGAGATGTGTTTAATGTTGCGGGATCCTTGAATTTGATTGTTCCCTTGAGTTATCCGACTGAAGGTGGTGAGATTTGGTCTGCCAAGCCTGCGCGTGCCCGGCAAAGAGAGCATGTGATGGAGTGTGCAAGCAAGCCTATTGCAGGAGCTGTGCAATCCTTGAAGTGCCCATTACATCTTGATCCGCACACCTGGCATGCTACGATGCCGTGGCAGGGAAATCGTGTTCTTTTGATCGGTTTCTCGGTGAGAACAGCTGGCAAGCTGTCCGCTGCTGACGCTGAGTGGATGCAGCGGCATGGGTTTCCTAGTGCACCTTCCTTTGATACAGCCCAGATCGCCTTGGCCGAGCCCTCCACAGCGACCCCCCTTCGGGTTGAGTTAGAAACCGCCACAGAATTGCTGCAGCCCTCAAGTGTCCAGAACAGCATGCAAGCTGTTGCCAATGCGTGTGCAGATGCATATGCACGTGCCGAAGAAGCTGCCTGGGCTGTGTACCAAGATTCCCAATTGAGCTACGGGGTGCCCCAGGGAGAGCAATTGGATCTCTTAGAGGTTTATGTGAATGATGATAGCCAGCTGACTACGTGGGTAAATAAGCTTGGAGGGAAAGCCCGCCGGTTTACAGAAGGTGATGGAGATCTAGCAACACCCGAAGGACAGCGCAAGCTGTGGAACATCATTCAACAAGAACAGCCCAGACATGTCTGGATGGCGCCTGAGTGCCGGCATTGGTGCTCGTGGTCCCGTCTCAATGCAGCCAGGAGTGCCGAGTGCCGCGAGCGTCTGAAGCACAGCCAAGCTTCCGATCAAACCCATCTTCGACTCTGTGCTAAGATTTTTGAATGGCAGCGAAAGCATAACCGAGTCTTTCACATGGAGCAGCCCGTAAATTCCCTCATGTTAGCGCAAGATAACACGAAGCCGATTCTACAGGGAGTCCATAAGGCCACTGTACACATGTGTGCATTTGGTCTTGAAGCGCCTGTTTCCAAGCTGCCTATCCGCAAAGCAACCACTATCTTGACAACCAGTGCAGCCTTGATGAAAAGTTTAGTAGCCCGGCAGTGTTCTGGTCAGCATCGTCATTATCGGTTCACTGATAAGCTTAGGGAGTTGAAGGGCGCCCCCACCAATCAGTTTTCTGGGTCTTATTGTAAAGGGTTTGCGCAGCATCTTGCCCAGCAAGTAATCCGTAGAGACTCTGAGTCAGTGTTTGCGTTAGATGCACATCTCCCCATGACCCGAAAACGATTTAAGACATCTCTTGGAGCCCCGGGTGCTCAGTCGAGTGTGCCAGCACAAAAGCGAGCTGCTGACAGCAATCCCGATGCTTGCGCGAGGGGACAACCCTCTCGGCGGGTGGAGCCCGCCTCTGTCCTTGTGCCAGCCGAACTGCCGTTTGAAACGTGGCAGCCTGTGTTTCAGGCCGCTTCCCAGTGCACCACACGTGCCACTACGACCTTGGTGTCTCCCCAGAGTGAGCTCATTCAGCTCTTACAGCAGAGAGTGCCCAGCCTTAACTTGCTGCAAGTCTTCGTAGGTCGAGGTTCCCGCAATCTTCAGAGTCCCCTAGGAGCTTTACCTCAAACAGTGGCCCCCGTACGCTTCACTGCTGGGTCTAGGGTAGACAAAGACACCGGAAAGGAGACATTTTGGTGCCTGGGTCAGGAGGACCGCCTTGAGATGACTGCAGAACGTAAGAAGCTTAGGATCGAGCCCGTGGGTACCATGATTACAGCTTTCGGTCAGCGCGCTGTCGCAGCAAGTCCTCCAAGCGTCAGGTCTCCAGGCCCCCAAGAAAGCACTTGAAAGCACAGATCCTGTTGTAGAGTCTTCCAATACCAACAAACCCGATATCGAAGCCTGGGGACCTCCCCCAATCCCAATTCATGGTCCTGCATTCCGAAATCTCAGTAAGGAGGAGAAAAGCACTTTGATTCGAGCTCATAATAATCTTGGACATCCTGCCCCTCAGACCTTTGCAAATCATCTAAGAGCAGCCGGAGCATCCCCAAATGTCACACAAGGAGCTCTCGAATACCAGTGCGACTCCTGCTTGGAATCCGTTGAGCCACGATTGCAGAGACCCAGCAAGCTTCCAGAGCCCCGGGAGTTCAACGATTTGATAGGGGTTGATGGTTTTCTTTTCAAGAGTCGATCAGGATACAAAGGGTATGTTCTCCATGCACTAGATGAGGCCAGTTGCTTTCACATGGGTCGTCGTGCAACTTCCCGTCACACTGCGCAAGCTGTCGAGGCGTTGGCCAATTTCTGGTTCGCGTGGGCCGGTAACCCTAGGAGAATCTACTTGGACCCTGCGGGGGAGTTTAGGTCTTCAGAAATCCTTGATCACTTCCAGAGTCTAGACATACAAACTTTTGTGACCGCTGCTGCATGGCAGCGCGGAAGACTAGAACGTCATGGTGATGTGCTAAAAGACATTCTGCACCGTATGGATATCCAAACGCCATTGGCCAACGACACCTTGTTTGATCAAGCTCTTGTTCAGGCTATACAGGCGAAGAATGCTTTAGTCCGGTTCAAAGGGTATGCCCCCGAGCAGATTGTGCTAGGTAAGTCCCTAAGACTTCCCGGTAGCCTCACTTCAGATGAGAGCCTCACACGCGGTGACAGAAGGCAATGACTTAGAGGCTGAGCTTCACGCGCAGCGCTTGGAGCTTCGATGCCTGGCACGAAAAGCATTCTGGGAAGCCGACAACTCTGATACTATTCGTCGTGCCATGCTTCGCAGAAGCCATCCCATGAGGGGTCCATTCGGGTCCATATCATCCGGGAGATTGGGTGTTGTGTTGGGTCCGTAGGACTTCGCCGAACCGCCTAGCTTCCGGTAGGTGGCATGGGCCCGGCCGTGTAATCTGTCAAGAGGGATCTTCCGTTGTGTGGATTTCTCATGGGACCACTGTTCTGAGATGTCCTCCTGAGAATGTTCGACCAGCCAGCCTTCGTGAATGGCAGCACGTTTCTACAGGTGAAGATGCCCTCCCCAATAGGAATGCCGGGGGAGCCAATGCCTTTCTGGACCTGACCGGTCCCAGTGCTTCTGCGCCACCGACCGCACAGCAAGTCAATCCCGAATCCACTCAGGTCTTTCAGGCAGGAACTCCAAGTGTTCCCGCGCCGCCCCGAGCTCCCGATGAAGATGTAGCCCAGCCCGAACAAGAACTAACTCCCCAAGTCTCCCAAGATGCAGATGGCGCAGAAGGTAGCGTTGAAGTTGAGCGCGAGTCTGGTGCCAACCAGCAGCTTGCTGCCCCTTCCGCACCCTCCGCTTTGCCTGACAGCGTAGCTGTTGACCCTGTGCACATACCGGTGCCCGGGTCAGACGAGGGTTTGCTCAGTGAATCGGTTTGCCTAGCCAGTGAAGACTTAGGGATTCCTGACGATCAGGGTGATCACTTAATCACCTTCACGTCCCTAGAATCAGTAGGCCCTAATCCTGGACCCCCACTTGCGGAAGACGGTATGCCGTACATTGAGCAACCCCTAGAATGCGATGAGCACCAGGCCTTCTGTTTGGAGATTCCCATGAAGGCCAAAAGCTACCGGCAATGTTTGCAGGCCCCCCGGGAGCAGATGGCACTGATAGCCTCCATCAGTAAGCGTGCTCGATCAGAAGTTTACCTCAAAGACTTAACAGCACGAGAGCGCCTTCTATTTGACCAGGCCAAAGACAAAGAGATCCAGTGCTGGCTGCAAACATCAGCGATTAAGGCGGTGCTTAGGCGTCAACTTAATCCGGATCAAATTCTTCGCAGCAGGTGGATTCTCACGTGGAAGCCTCCCGAGCCTGGGGAATCTCAGAAGAAGGCAAAGGCTCGCCATGTTGTCTTAGGATTCCAAGACCCGAAGCTTGTTGAAGTAATGCGTGACGCCCCCACTCTCTCTCGAGAGGGGCGAGCAACAGTCCTCCAAACAGTAGCTTCCTCGAAGTTCACTCTGACTTCCTTTGACATCAAGACAGCTTTTCTCCGTGGCAAAGCAGATGCCAGCAATCCGCTGGCTATGGAGCCTCCACCCGAGCTCAGACACGCCCTGAACCTTAAGGACTCCGAAGTTTGTCAACTTTTAGGCAATGCCTATGGTAGAGTAGACGCACCCCTACTCTTCTATAAGGAATTGTGTAAGCAGTTGTTGGCATTAGGCTTTACTAGACACCCCCTTGAGCCTTGTGTTTTCATGTTGTACAATGGACAACAACTAAATGGCATCTTGGGCATGCATGTCGACGACGGAGTCGGCGGTGGATATGAAAGGTTCAATGCCAAGTTGCAGGAGCTGGCTAAAACCCTGCCCTTTGGAAGCCGAAAATACAGCGACTTCGTGTTTACTGGCATTCACCTTCAACAACTGCCAGATTATACTATCAGAGCTTCCCAAAGCAGCTATGTCCAAAATATTCCTCAAATTGACATTGGACGCCCCCGTCGCATGACACCGGAGGCTCTAATCAATGAAGCCGAGAGGTCCAAGCTCCGTGGACTTGTGGGAAGTCTGCAGTATGCTGTGACGCATACACGTCCTGACATTGCTGCCAAATTAGGTGAAGTCCAAGGACAGATAACTACGGCAACAGTGCAGACACTCCTGCTTGCAAACAAGGTGTTGAGAGAGGCACAAGAGTATCATCAAGTGTGTACGTACTTCCTCCCCATCAAGCCTGAGGAGTTAACTTTCGTCTCATTTGGCGAGGCGTCGTTTGCATCCTCTAAGAATCTCAATTCCCACCAACGGGCCATAGTATGCGCAACAGACTCTCGCCTTAACCACAACATCGAAGCCCCCTTGTCTCCACTGGCATGGGTGTCCAAGAAGATACCGCGAGTCGTTCGTTCGACATTATCGGCAGAAGCTTATGCCGTGTCCAAAGCAGTGGATCTTCTCGGATGGCTCCGAGCAATGTGGGGCGTGATCCATGTGCCAAACTTTTCGTGGCAAAAAGTGGAGCAAGGCTTCAAAATGCTAAAGCCCGCCATAGTAGTAACTGATTGTAAATCCCTTTATGATTTGGTTACTAGGTTAGCGATGCCTTCGTGTGAGGAGTACCGAACCACCTTAGAAGTTCTTCTTATCAAGCAGAGATGTGAAGAAAATACGGTCTTCAGATGGATTCCCACGACACTGCAAGCAGCGGACAGCTTGACGAAGCCCATGGATGCTTCGCTTCTTCGCGCGGTGTTGTCTCAAGGACGCTCCACGCAACCTTTTTCTTTTTATGTTGTCGTGGTGTTTTCTAGCATGTTGCTTGCACGCATTGTCAACAACCGTTCATGTAGCTCTCTCGGCTGCAGACCCGCATGCGCAGCTTTTTCACACAGCATAGCGCGTGCATCAGCAGCCGTACAAACGACACTTTGCATCTGCAAGTTCTTTTTGCAACAACACGCCTGCCTAGTCCAGAGGGGTAGTTCGAGCCTCGCATGGTTTTTTGGGTGTGCCTGCCCGCCTGGCCTGCACACTCGTTACTTCAAAGCACGCCTTGCCTTTGCCCCCCTAACTCCCTAACCTGCCCGCCCCTCTGCCAGGTACTTGCGCTTCTCCGCCGGCCGCCCGCTCAGACAGCCGCCTGCACTTCTTTTGCCACGCCTTTCGGGCCGCCTGCCCGCCGCCCGCCTTTGCCCGTTCAGGTTGTTTTGCCTTTGCGTGCGCCCGCCTGCGCCACCTTCACCTGAAGCTTTGCTTTGCATTTGCGGGGCCGCCCGCCCTAGCCCTCCGCCTGCCCTAGCCCTCCGCCTGCCCTTGCACAGGTACCTCTGATCTTCGTCATGGAGCCCGCCTGCACCTTCGAAGGCCCGCTTGGCATGCTCGCTTTGCCGGCCTTTCTGCACGCCTGCCCCAGACGCCTTTGTTCTTTGCAGCCTGTGCGCCTGCACTGCTTGAGCTACGAGCCGCCTGCTTGGCTACACACCTAGGGCATGACCGCTAGCTCACGCATGCACGCCCTTGCTTCAGCACAGCTTCAGCACAGCTTGCACAGTCCACACGCTTACAGCTTGGCCGCCCGCCTAGTGCACGCCAGCATGTTTAGATCACTAGCGTAAATTTTCATGCCTGCATTACTGCAAAGCCTCCCTTCCTACGAACTCCTAGCTTGCGCCCCGCCCGCCTGATTACATCTACGCCCGCACCGCCTGCCCCGCTCTACCTGCAACGCCTTGCTTGCCTTTGCTTGCCTGACCGCCCGCGCTGCAATGGCTGCCAGCGCCTGGCAATTTCTTCTCCAACAGGGAGATGAAAGCCTGCGCGAACAGGTGGCAGAGCTCTCGCCCGCACAGGTGCGCCGGCTGATCCGCGCCTTCGCGGACGGCCTGGTCGACATTGCGTCCAGGTCGGGCACCGCCAGCGCTGCCAGCGCACAGCTCTCCGCCTGCACAGCCTGCACCTGCCCAGCCCGCGGCTCCGCCCGCAAGCGAGTCTTGGCTGTAAGTTGGCACCGTCTTGCCTGCATTTGGGGGTGGTTCTTTCGTGCTTGATTCGGGCGGTCCAGCCAGCCAGCCCGCACAGGCTCAGACCTTTTGCGCGGGGCCCGCGCCGCAGCCTGCACAGCCCCCCGCACAGCCTGCCCCCGCCCCCCAGCCTGCACCCGACCAGCCCGCAAGCTCCTCTGCAGTGCCGCCGCCACCGGTGCCCGAGGTCAAGCGCATGCCCGGCCAGCAACCGGGGGCCGACACGCCCATCGAGCACCTCTACGGCCCCCCGCCCGCCCGCGGCTACGCCCCAAGTCCGCCCGCCCTCCAGCTTCCCGCACGCAACGCCCGCCGGCAAAGGCAAGCACGGCAAAGGCGCGCAGGCAGAGTGGGTGATCGACATCGATGTGCCTGCGGCAGAGTTTTCTGAGCACAACGCCCGCCTTACGCCTGCCTGCT
>CAJNDV010014058.1:32264-58519 GCA_905221635.1 Symbiodinium sp. CCMP2456
GTTCCAAATCCTTCCACTCCGGGAAACCTGAACCCTAAACGACGCCTGAAGCCCAATGGGCCCCAAACCTTTCCCTTAAACCCCTTACGAAACCCGACACATCCTTTGTAATCTCTTCCCATCTCCCCCTCATAGAAAAAGGCACCGTAGAAGCCAGGGCTCCTGGTGAGGGCCGCGTGAACCTTCGGCAGGAAGCCCTCAACAAGGCGGTCGAACTGCCAGAGCACCACACCCAGCTTCTGGAACTTTGGCCTCTTCCAGAGCCGTAGGATTATGTAGGATTATGGGGTTCTGGCCTCTCTCAGAGGGTGGCAGCAGACAGTCTTTTGGGCTGTAGTGTCCAGGTAGCCTGCTTAGCCTGAGGCTTCTGTTCATCCGCCTTCGGAAACGCAGGACTGACGGGGTGCGAGCTGGGCACAGGGTTCCCATACTACAGGAATCCAGCCAGCGGAAACATGAAAGAAACGCAGAATCGAACCGAGAAGACCGCAGCCTGCCAAGCTGTAGTCTCCGGCATACTTGCAACTTACACACTTGCATGATCTTACATGAGCCCAAGCTCCCCGGGCCTGTACAAGTCCACCAAAGAATGCCGCAGAAGCAGGGCCAAGCCACAGTTGAAAGACGAAAGCTCGTCTTCGGGAAAAACGAGAACCCTCAGATGGCGCTGCACCAGGGCACTAGGGGCCAGGGACGGGCACTTGGCGCTGGGAGTCTTCAGTAGCCGACCACGATCTTATGACATGAATAATAGCGATCGCGCCATTGAGACATCACACATCTCCATGTTCGGAGCTTAACTTGGCGGATATGTGTGGGCATGAACTGCGTGCATACCCTACAAAATCGTGCCTGCGGTGATGTTTCACATTTTTCAGGAGGAAACCATAATATGTGTATATGTATGTATGTGTCTGTGTATGTACATATATATATATATACATGTTGTATGCATGTATGCATGCATGCATGCATGTATGTGCGTATGTCTGTACGTGTATATATATATATATATATATGTATATATATATGTATATATATATATATGCATATATACGTTACATACGTGTGCACATGTGTATGTGTCTGTGTGTCTATATACATAGTGTATACATATACATTCACAAACATATACATATGCATGTACATATACTTATACTTGTACATATACATACACAAGACAAGCATGTACAGATACAAGAACCTGCACATATGCATACAGTATACATAGACGTATACATATTTATAATTACATATACATACATACATACATACATACATACATACCTACCTACCTACCTACCTACCTACCTACCTACCTACCTACCTACATCAATACATACATACATACATACATACATACATACATACATACATACATACACACACACACATACACATACACATGTGAGTGCGTGTGTGTTTGGGGGGATGTCTGTATGTAGGCAGGTACGTACGTATGTGCCCACGTGTCTGAGCATGTATGCATGCATGTATGTATGTACATGTGTGTGAACGCTTGTTTTTAACTTACTTCATTTAACAAAGTTATCAGGTATAGTAACAAGAAGAAGAAACACATAAACCCTGATGGCTTCGGACGCTGCAACCATGACACATCGTTGCAACGACGAAGTTCCTGAGATCGAGCTGCTCTGGGCCGGGAAACAAAAAAAATGCTGCTAACGGGAGCAACAGCAAAAATAGCACAAGTGGCAAGAACAATAATGGCTGCTAAGGCCCACACAGACTTTGACAGTAGCCGATTTCGCTGAGCCGAATCGCCAGGGCATGCAAGAGCCTGCCAATTTGGCGGAGGAGCCAAAACAAATTAAGTTCACAAGTGCGTCGCTATACCGGCCTGAAAAGCATGTGCTGCCCATTTCCATCTTCCCTGAAGAGCGGCTCTTGGGGAAGCGTTCCTCAGACCGTAGTGATGACTTGCGTTCAGCTCAAAGGATCAGTGCACAGAAGAGCATCCCACTCGCTTCGGATATGGCTTTCGACCACAGGATATTCAAGGCCGGGTCTCTATGTACATCTCGGCGGATGGCCGAATCGTAAGCACATTCCTGCTGGCAGAGAGTGTCCTCAGTAGCTCCGGACTTGGCACTACCCGGCAGTCACTCCTAGCCAAAAGACAAAATCAATCTTCATCCAACCCCGCCCCTCTCCCCTCCTCGTAACGGCCGAACAGGTCTTAACTTTCCTTTACTCTGCCCAGGAGCATAGTCTCCGGAGTCAGGTTGCAAGGTTATTCCGCCCAGCAGCAGCTCCTGGCGGCATTGCTGTCATCATGACTAGCTGTGTCTGCAGCCGCTACCGTTAGACTGTTGCCTTGTTCTTCAAGACACTCCGCGAAGAGGCACGAGTCAGACATGTTGCATTCTGCTACCAAGCGGCCTTTGCCGACCGACGAGTCCCCAAGAACGAGCACATCTTGTAGCGTTGCAGGATCGTCGTTTCTAGTGACTCTAGTGGCTCTAGTACATGAAGGTGATGTTCAGATTGCGAGTGAACCCAGAAAGAGATTCTTGACGCGATCCCCTTCCAGTTCTTACCAACAATCGTGCGAAGCCTGCTTCACACTCCCTGGCCCTTGCTGGCCTTCCAGGCACTCGCGCGCCGAGTCCCCAAGTCTTCGTTCCACAGGGCTTCCATGATTGGCTGCCTCAAGGAAAGCTTTGGGCTTGGAAATAACAGAACTGCCCGGCGAACTGGCTGGCCGAAGCAGCCTACGCGTCTCTGTTGCGCAAATTTCGGAGTGTTCGACAGCTCTCAGATTGTACGAACAGCAAAACACATCTCATTGCACCAACATCTAGTGCAGTAAGCTGCCTTACTACTAACGCTACAATTCCACTACACCCTAAACCCTTTAGCCCTAAACCCTTTACCAGAAACCCTAAGCCCTATAAGCCCTGAGCTCTATGTGCCACCAGATGGCGAGATCCCACCTGGCAGTCCAACGGACCATCCCGGCTGGCCTTCCGAGTCAAAAAGGGGCCCTGATAGTACATTACGTAGAGCGTTTAGGATTTATAAGGGTTTAGGAGTCATATAGGGGCTTGATAGTACATTACAAATAGCGACTATAATAAGGAACCCTCGTTGGGACGAACCCTTTACCATCTCCAGACTCTCAGAAAGATTTGGTGATTTAGGGGCTTGGGCCTCGGGTTTCAGGGTTTCGAGTTCAAGGGTTTAGGGCCCAATGGGTTTAAGGGTTTAAGAATTTCCAGGAGCATCTTGGGGAGGCTTCGGGGCGTTCGGGGCATCAGAGACTCAGGGCTGCCGGCGTTCGAAGAATCGAACTTTGCTGAGGGAACTCAAGAAAGGAAGCCAGCTGGCTGGCGTCAAAAGCAACAGAGCCTGAAGCTCGTTGACTCCGCTGGAATCCGCCAGAGTCTCGAATCCCCAACCCGACTTTGTCTAGGCAGCTGCTTCCGGCCCTGACCCCGATCATTGGCACTGCCTCCCCCCCCCCCCGCCACCATCGCGCAAACGCTATAAACTATAAACCAGAGCACCAAGCAGCAACTTGTTCAATGTCCTCACTTCCTCACTACAACGTTCCTCTGCTCCGGGGACACGGATCCGGCCTTGGCAGTCCTGGCAGGGTGTCCGAATAAAACGCCCCCTCGACGACTCGCAAAGCTCCAATCTCAAAGTGGCACGAAATCCGATAGAGTGAGTGACTAAACCTACACCTGGACCATCAAACGGCTGATCGGAACACTTTTAACCCCACACTCGACAACCCGACCCGACTCATGTGCCGTCCTTCCCACGGATGAGGCCCCGCAGATCGGGGCACACGAGGCAACATCTCCGGGCCTGGCGCATCACAGGCTGGCAAAGGTTCTACCGGATGCCACCGGCATGGGCTTGCTAAACAACCATAGGATGGATGTCGGCTACAGCTCCAAGAGGACAGCATACTGCTGGAATGACACCTCAAAGGGAGGATTCAGAACACGCCCCACAGCCCTCATGTGGGCAGTTGCCATCAATTCGGAGCTGTGCAGTAGGATTGGAGAGGCAGACGGTCCATGCCACTTGAATAAGTTTCGATTCACAAACCGAGTGGCCCAGGTTTAGTCTACGCC
Source organism: Symbiodinium sp. CCMP2456 (assembly GCA_905221635.1). NCBI lineage: Eukaryota > Dinophyceae > Suessiales > Symbiodiniaceae > Symbiodinium > Symbiodinium sp. CCMP2456. The sequence goes on from CAJNDV010014058.1 coordinate 36,374, forward strand.
ACTTACTAGTTGAACTTGTACGACCCCCCAGCACTTAAACGGATCAGAAAATCGTACCAACAACTCAATGCGCTGGACTGAGACCCACAGAGCTGTCAAAGAGATGCTGCCTCCCCCGTGATCGCGCTGAACGAACGGGGACGAACGCGACAAGCATTGAAGGCCCTCTCAGTCAAGAGCTATTGATGCGTCCTTGCAGACCACATGCAAAGCAGCATACTTTCTGCCGGGTTTAGGGTTTAGTTTCAACCCCCCGGCCCCCTCCCCCAAACCTCGCCTCGATGAAGCGCAAGTAGTTCAAGAGCCCTGCAGACAGAAGCACCTGCCACGGCTCGGACACCTCAGCTCTCGATGTGTTCCAGGCTTTGAGTTACTTAGGGTCTAGGGTTTGGGGTTGCTCACAGTCTGGTCCCGGGTGTGGGGCTTTTGGTGCATGTACGAGCCTTGCGGTTTAGCCGACCGTTTGGGGAAGCAGCTTGCACATGCAACTCCCCACCAAGCCCCTGGCTTCCTCCAGGGCATCAGGCCCTTGCATCTCGTGCCGCCGACATGGGACCAGCGGAAGGGTGAAAGGGAGCCCAAAAGCCCTGCACCGCCCTGGCTTGTGATGGTCGGGTGGGAAGCGAATTCTTCATGTATAGCGCTTTCGGCTGAAGATTTCTGCTTGGTTGCCTCATATCAAGGGAGCGACCTTGAGAGAAAATGCAGCAACGAGGCTTCGAAAGGCAGGCAAGGGGCGAACCCACAAAACCACACCAACAAACCCCGCTGTGCTGCAGACTTTCGATTGGCTGGCAAACCCGTGTATCTTGCAGGCCCCCTTTTTGAACCCCACAGCGGCGATGGGCTGTATCGCCTCCGCCCAACTGTCACTAACGGTGCGCATGACTTGCAATCTGGCCACCTCAGCTGAAAGCCCGAAACCAAGTAAAATCATGCTTCGGGTCTGCCTGCAGTGTGAAATGGAGGGAATTAGTGGTGATCTCGTGGTACTGTTCGACTAGTACTCCATTGGCTTACAACAGTGGTAGTGGTACTAATACAGCAGCAACAACAACAACAACAACAACTACTACTACTACTACTACAACAACTACAACTACAACTACTACTACCACCAGCACTACCACTACAGCTACCATTTCGACTAACACTACCACGACCACGTCCACTGCCACTACCACTCCTACACTGCTGCCGCTACCGCTACTGCTACCGCTACTGCTACCGCGACTGCTACTTCTACTGTCTATGTTGCTAGTAATCCCCTGCCCCCTATTCTTAAAACACCCCCTCCCTTAACTGTAAATATTGTTTTTCGGTGAAAAAGTCAATATTTGAGATCCATATGCGCGATCTCTGTTCCTTCTCGTGCCTATTGCTCTTGCAGCCTGCAGTTCATGGGCAGTCCGCAGCCCGTGTCGCTTATGACTAAGCCAAACTGTAGAAGCCGTCCAGTACAGAGTCCCAGCTTTGGATGCAACCGATTGATCAGCCAATCTCTTCGTCTGAGGATGGCTTCCTTCGGCATTGGAGCGCTGCTCGTAACTGCAGTGTTCGTCCTCGCCATCACCATCAATGCTGTGGTCCAGTCTTCTGCTCAGCACTGCCGACGTTCGTGTTGCATGTGCTGTTCGGAACTTTCCGGAGCAAGAAACCCTAATGAGACTAGCAATCCTTGAACCCGAAGCGCTCAGAACCGCTCGCCCAAGCCGAAGCCTCGACCGGTCGAGGCGCAAAGCTTTGCCTTCGCCACACTGGAAGGCTTTGGCAGGTCCCGGTACCATGGCCGGCCTGCTCTGGGCCTTAGGCAACTTCTTCCAGGCAGAGAGAGACGAGGGTCCACGAGAGTCCACGAGAGTCCACGAGAAGTCTTTGTCTTTGGCCTTTTGGTTGTTGAGCTGTGGCCAGACTGCCGCCGTCGTCAGAGGAGGCAGCGCGGCCTGGACGGCATTCGAAGCCCAGAAGCGCCTTTAAGATCCTCTAGACGCAGTGGACCAGGTCTGCACATTGTATGGGTCTGCTACCCCTTGTAGTGCTCTCAGCAGAGGCTGTGATGCTGCCTGCCAACCAAGCCATTCAATTGGTGACCTCGGGAGCCTTTGGTCTGCTCTACTATCATGAGGCTCGCGCTCCCAGTCGCATCTTGGCGGAGAGACTCCTGGCTGGTTCAGGTTCCAAACTTACGTCGAGCAGTGCTCTGGACTGCCGCTGCGCTCTGGACTTTGGGGTGCATCATCCTCCTGAGCAAGGAGCCGTCCCCAGGTAGGAGGTGATCTATGACCGAGGCACAGAAAATCACAGAAAGGAGAGCACGCCCCTGGATCGGCAATCTCCCCTTCAGGTTGTGCAATATGTCAAGCACCTAGGATAAACATAGGATTCCCATGCAGCACAGGCATAACAAGGTGATGCTTGAGCAGAGAGGGAGGGGCAGAGGGGAGCAGCAAATGACGAGGAGAAGTCCTGAGCTGCGTGCGCAGCCCTGTTTCACCGCCTGCCATGCTTCGACCCCTGTACAGCGATAGTGCGGGCGCAACCCGAAGAAGCCGGGTTTAGAGTGGGCGAGTGGTGTGGTGTGTGGAACTCTATAATTAGGAATTAGTGATAGATATAGCCGATGTGTTCCTGGCCTGAGGCTGGGGCGTTTTCTGGGCAAGCGCCCTCAGAGCTCCGTCCCGAGAGCGGAAGAGCCGACGCTTTTCGCCTGGTGCTCGAGAGCCGCTCGCTTTTTGCTCCCAGGATGCACCGCCACTTCCCGCAGCAGTGCGGGTGCGGAACTCGGCTTTGACCGTCTCTGCGTATCAGAAGCCTACATGTGCTAAGGCCGCAGTGCCCGAGGAGGGCGGCTTCGTAGTGCGACCTCTGACAAAGCCGTTGCCTCCGGAGGCAGGTCTCATGTCGCTCCTCGCTCTTTCGAGCTTCGAGTGCGTGGCAGTTGTGTGTCCCGTGCCTGCCACGAGGTCCTCTGCGTACAGAACAAGGCTGGCAAGACATGTTACTTGAGTCAGTGGGAGGATCGCGGAGATTCGTGTGGGGTATGAGCAGACGACCAGTTGTGCTGCCTTGTTCTGCTTGCACTGAGGCGTAATTGTGAGGCTGAGAGAATCACGCTAGGATTTTCTGGCCTGTACGCTGCACTCGTCCTGCAGGGTCGGTGTCTCTTGGCGCCACGGCGTGAGGTTCATGCGGAACTGGGCGGCTTGGACTTGGATTGTCATGATTTACGCAGGACCGTTTAGCCACGTCTCTTGCTTGCCATCTCAACAAAGGCTTTCCTGAGCCCGCTTTGATCAGCAACGAGGTGATCCATGTTACTTTTGGGAGGCCGAGAGGCTCAGTGCAACGTTGCCAGGTGTTTGCGGAGGTCCGATATGGCTTGGCTCCTTCCGTGGTGCAGCGCTTGGACTTCGAAGACATCCGAGAAGGCCACTGGAAGTGTTGCGGTCAGTGATGCATGCTGAAGCGGCGCGGCTGGCGCAGGGACGCTGCGTCTCTTCGCAATCCCCGGCTTCGAAGGGGACGTGCGAGTCGTGACTGTTGTGGATGAGACGGCAGCCACAGAAGTTCTGGCACAGATCGGGCACGCTGGCATGCTAGGCAACGCAGGTGCGCTTGAGCTGCGTGGGATTGCTTGAGTCTTGCCGTTAGATGGATGACCTTTCCCAGCTGAGATTCCCATGCTTGTCAGGTTTGCAGAGGAAGAGGCTTTCAGAGTTTCTCCATGCCGCAGCGGCATCTCCTTCGGCAGCCAAGTGGCCGACAACAGCAGAGGCCGCGAAAAGACCGAGTGTTGACCAGCCCATGCCCCTGTACAAATCTGCACAAGTTCAGTCCGATCGGCAGGTAACATCCGGTGACTTCGCCGAGAGCCTGCTGCAGAGGCTGTAACATCGGGTGTGTATCCTTTTTCAGATCACTACAGCCAAGTGGAGGCCCTTTTTGAGGGCCTCAGGACTTTAGGACTTTGGAGTTTTAGGGTTGAGGGTTGCGAAGTGGAAGCTTTCTGGCTGGTTCAAGACACTAACCCCCAAGAATGCTGCCGGAGTCCGGGCACAAAACAGTAACCACGAGTCGGGAAACAACCACCGCCGAGTCGTTTGTCGTTGGATTTTTGACGGCGACTTACGAGATATGCTTGGGGGTGTCACGTTGTGCAGTGGGACACATCGAATTCCCTGCACCCACTCTTTTTGGGCCATCGGGCTTGCCACTAATTCTGTCAACTCCCGAAGTATATAAACCTAGCTTATTCAGAGAGCTTCCTAAAACCACACCCGCTATGGCCGAAGTGCATACGCAATTGCTGCACGCATTTAGCTACCCCACCCAACCGAAAGCGGAATATTGTCGTATGTTTAAACAGGCACATCACTCTTACTGTACGCTGTTGACAAAAGGTTCAGGGGTGGGTGTATCGGCAAGTGGTGCCATGGCGATGATCTGAAAGAGATGCTTTTGAGAAAAGGGGATAGATCCCAATGACGCAGGGTCGTAGAAGGCATAACTGTTGGAACTGACCTGTGCCTCCTTGTGCACTTGATGGCCAGGCCTGCACCAGAAGAGCTGCGTGGTGCGGCGGCGGATGAAAGTGGGCTCTTCCCTCACCAGGCGAGGGACTTTTTGGGTGCTTCAGCACATGCTGCTCTTGCCATCGCCCCCACATTGATCTCCAGTTGCAGGCTGTGATCGCCTTACTTGGACCTACCAGCCTAAACTCAAACCAACTTGAGCCATGTCCGCCGAGTCTTCCTTTCACGTATGTGCCAGTGGTCGTCATGCGGAGGATGCAAATTATTGTAGGCCAGCGTTATGAACAATGAAGACACAGTCACGTGCGTTGCAGCAGCAGTAAGTTAGAATGAGTACTCAGCGCTGGATAGTGCTTTTATAGTGCTGCAAGAGAGCGCTTGCCAGCCTCTCGAAGCAGCAGCCCATTTGAGGCAGAGTCACATTTTGTTTAAAATTGCGACGCTGGCAATATGGTCTAATATGGTTGCATGGCTGCATATCGCTGCATAACTGTATTGCCGCTTTGCAGGGCTGGAACGTGGTGATGTCTAGTGGCACACGATGGAACATGTACATGCAACCTTTCTTGCACCGCTGCAACACCAGCACACAGACCACGGATTGGGACCCCGAGGGAAAGACGTCTTCGAATCACCCTGACGAGTTGCTGAAGCCCCTTCCAGCTTGGGATGTTTTCCCAGATCCGGCGGTTTGCAGGCTTTCCGGCGATTTTTGAATACTTGCGAAGTTGTGCTACACTGTTTTATTCAGCTTTCAGCAATCTTTACGCTGGGCCGCCTTGTTGTTTGTGTCACCTGCGCCTGCAGGTTGCCACAGTGACATGGATGCAAGGCATTGAACAAAGGGGAGCGCAGTGCTTGCAGGCATGGCCATGCACCGACCTAATATGCAAGTCGCACGCACAGTTTGTGAAGCAGCACGCCCTTTGGCAGGTGGCGCCGTTGCATTTCGCAGGTACCAGCCTGGGATCCTCTTACGATTTGACCCTCCCGCGTGGGGGTGTAGTGGCACACCCTCCTGGTTCAGGAGACTTGGATGCACAAGTAGACATCTTGTTGAACGAACCGCTTGCAGCACGGCTTTTGCTGGCATGCTCACAAGGCAAAACGCGTATTGTGGCGGCCCTTGCTGCCCGTGACAACGACCGGGAGGCACTTCAGGGCCCCTCGATGGCAAGGACATGGAAGGAGATGGCCCTTTGGCATCAGCGCTGCGCGCTGAGGTCGGGTCTCCGTCTCCGAGAATCGCCCAGCCGACCTGCTAATCCTGGCCGCTTGATGGTCTCACATCTCGTGTAAACGGGTTCCCTATGGACAGCAGCCTTTTCTGGTTTGCCATACTGAGGGGAAGTGGCTGCAGTGGCTCTGTGGAGACTCCTCACCGCAGCCGCCGCATCTGCCGCAGGCAGATCCGCTGTGGTGGCACCGAGTGGTGCTCAGCAAAAGCGATCCCCCTGAGGCTCCGGTGGTTCCACAGGTGGCAGAGCAGAAGCTGACCTTGCCACTGGTCCGAACTGTAAGTGAAGAGACGAACTTCCGTGCATCTCCCCCCAAAGTTTGCACCGCAGCAAGACTATGTACTAACAGCAGAAGCAACGGTACTAATGACAGATCTACAGCCTTCAGTCGCGCAGGTTCCTGTGCATGACCAGCCGGATTGAAGCACATCGCTTGAGTGCAGAGTTATCGTCGGCTTGAAAGTCTGCGGTTCAGATGAGGATTGTTTGCCCCGCTCATCTGGTTCGCCAGTGGCAGCAGGAGCTGCAAGGCCAAGGCGCTGTCGATACAGAGGCCGCCGATGCACACATGTCCTGCTGCGAACCTGTGATCTGACTTGAAGCTTAACTTGTCCATATGGTCCTGAGCTTCTGACTCAATGTGTCGGAGCCACTTCCAAATGATGGCGAAGGAATGCAGATGCATCGCAAAACTTTTGGCTGTCATAGTTCCAGCAACGTCCGACACCGGGTGAGCCCGAACGGGGAACGTTGAGAATGTGCTAGAGCCTTCGCAGGTCACGGACTATGAGTCTGTGGAACACATCATGTTCGAAGCTAGCAAGTGGAAGCGGCTTGTGATTGACGAGCCGCAGGAGACTGCCTCGCGAAGTACTGACATGCAAGCTTCGATAACGCACTTGCAGGATGTTACAGGGTTTATGGGTCCTTCGTCCTTCAAAGCTCCTTGTTTGGGTGTGACTGTCTGCCTCCACATTGCAACACCTCCGAGTAGGTCTTCCAGCGCTATTTCATGGTACTATTCGTTTAAAGCGTGCTGTTTGCAGAGCGCTGTGCATCTGAGCTGGGGCATGCAAGGACTGTCCCGGATCGGAGAACTGGCAGTCTTTGCTGGCTCTTGCCGATGGGTTTCGCGATGACGGCATCCCTGAGCAGGTTTAAAATGTCCTTCTTCTTTCTTTGGCACTCGTGGTTCTGCCAGGAGCCGCCATCTGGCTGCTTTGCGGCACTGCTCCCTCCCAGCTGGAGTCCATAGGGCCACTGCTTCTGGGCCGGCGGAACTGGCACGTGGCCTGGCGCCAATCCGAGTGGACAGGCCCCGGCTGTCCAAGCCTTTCCCGCTTTGGCAAGAAGGGGCATCTCTGGGGAGCAGGAAGGGCTTTGCAGGTAATTATTCGCTGACTCGCAGATTTCTAGTATCAGGTGCGGTTGGATGGACAGTCCGGGATAGTGTTATGAGCCGCTTTCCGTGGTCTGCCAGTCACAAATATCTTCCGTCAAGAGCCACCCCATGGACCCGAAAGAGAAGAGCCAAACCCGGGGCCTCAAAAGCACTCGTGTACAGTCCCCTTGTGGTAGGATGGAGTGCCTTTAGCGTACCCTTCTCGTATCACACTATATCATATCGTGCCCACCAACCTGACCCATGGTGCCCCTACAGCAGCTCATACTGATTGTTGTACCATATTGTACCCACGACTTTGGGGGAGGCTTCCCACAGCTGGCTCATCTCATCCGGATGCGTTTCCTGGCGGATCCTCCCTGGGCCTGCCTGCCGCGGCCGACCCTACAGTGGCACAACGAGGCCAAGTGCTTTATGGTTTAGGGAGGGGTTTGCTTTAGGTGTATGGAGACTTCGAGAGCTTTTCTTCGGTTTTTGGGCAAACTAGAATCGGAGTTTGGCGTCACTGCATTTCAGCTTGGTATCAGATGTTTTTGCACGCACTGTACATCAGGACCACTTCCGCCTGTTGTCTGTGCCAAGGTTGGTCCTACTGATGCGAGGCGAAGGCTGTTGAAGGCAGTTAACCCAGGACTCGAAATGGACAGCTCTGAAGTTGAAACACAACACAGTGACATTTCGATCCCCTTGAAAACCTCAGAGAGGCCCATAGAATGTCAGCTGCGCTCTTTGCCAGCCCGTCGTGCTCCGGCCCCGGGAAAGCACCGACGCTGCAGTGGCCAACCTCGCCGGCTTCGTCCTGGAGCTCTGGGATTCTGTGGGATTCTGTGGGATTCGGTGGGAGCTGTTTGTTTCTCCGACCTGTCCATGCAAGGACAGCGTGCTGCTCCTTTCCTTCGGGGCCGGCACAGCCTTCGCGGCAGCTCAGGCAAGTGTTGGAGCCTGGCAATGTAGAACTAACGCAGATCTACCTGCAGGAGAGAGATCAGCTGCTGCTGCAGATGGGATGGTCGGCATCTCAGCCTCTTAGCACTCCTGGTATGTCCTGGACTGAATCATGCGGCTTCACAGCAGCTTTCTGCATCAATCCTTTTCTGTTTTCGCACACGCCTGCATGTCATGTTGACCAGTCCTGACACAGCTTCTGCTAGTAGGGCAGCTGGAAGCCAAGAGGTACAACTGCGTGGGCACGTCCCTGCTGCCACCTGCAGAGCATGCATTGGCGGACTGGGAGGGTACCGTGGCCCAGCGCAGCCAGCAGAAGCTGGAGAAGCTGGCAGAGGACATTGCTAAGCTGGAGGCGCCCTGTTCAATCCGAGAAATCCTCCGGCCGCTGAAGGGCCATCATCAGTTGCTTGTGCAGGCAACCGAGAACCAGCAGGGCTTGCGCTACCAGTTGGCAGGGGGGGACGCTGCCATGGCTCCAGACCTGTCCTTTCTTGCAGTGGAGACGGTGCGCGTTCATCTAGTCTCTCTTCTGCATCTAGCTACTACCGATAGCACTGTTAATCATGCATCAATTGGAGGCATTTTTGTCATAGTTGTCGCTGTTAATCTTGCTATTGTTGCTGTCGCTGAACACGCTGCTTAGGATTGGTCCGCGGGTAATTGTAAATGGAATTGGACTTTGGGGTTCAAGCTTTTTCTGCGAAACAGGCGGAGAGAAAAGGTTCGGCCTTGGTGCGCAAGTTCTAGCGGAAAGGGTGGTTGTGGTACGCCGAGGGACGGGGTGGGGTGTGATGTAGTATTCTTCGCTTCTTCGCAGGGTGCACCTGCTTTTTCGCTGCCGGCCATCCAAGGAAGGAATGCAAGACGGCCCAGCAGCTTAGTAGCAAGAGGCAAAGAGACATACACCGCTTCGTTGCTTTGTAGAGTTCGCCTCGTGAACCCATGGCTGCTTGGTCCCTTGCACACAGCAATTTTTGCCGAAACCACAGAGAACAGGTACCTAGGACCTGGCCGGGGCCACGGGCCTCGGGACAGGCAAGATCTATGCACGTTTACGATCGTTTACGTCAACTTTCTGGGAGACTTGCTGGACAAGTGTCCATCTAGCATCAAGTGATCCTCGACCAGGTTCTCCTTGTAGACCTGACCCTTGTCATGGGTTGGCCAAGCGGGTCCTAAAGCCGCCAAGCAGAGGTGTCCGAATCTGCGTGCGCTGCCGAGTGGAACGCCCTCCTCCCGAGCCGGAGCTACGAAGGTGCTGCTCTTTTTGGCACGTTTTTCGGAGTTGTGGGGTTGATGCCAGCCTTGGCTCTGGGAGGCGCGGTGGCTCGGGGAGTCGGCGAAACGAGCTGCATCGCCTTGTACGATGAGCCAGCGGATGGCGATTTTGCGGCAGCCGCCACCGCTGCCCAGGCCCGCGCCCCGGGCTATCTGTGTTACTCGTACCCGCAACACTGAAGATTTGAGTTCTTCGGCCCGTTCTCTAGTTTTGGGATTTCACGTCAACGCTTTGCAGCAAAGGCCGCAGGTGCCATCGCCGTGATCTTCGCTGCTGCAGAGTCAGAGAGACCTTTCGGCTACCCTCACGAGAGAGCGCCACCAGGCCGAGCTCAAAAACTTTCCCTCTTTGGCGTGTGGATGTGTGTCGTGTGTGTCGTGTGTGTGCTGTTTCGGAAGGCATCCCGGCATGCATGGTGAGCCGTCGCCTGGCACACGCTCTCTTCTCCTCCGTGGCCGCCAACCGGCCAGTCACGGCGAGAGTGCTGCTACTTGCGCAGGACCGCAGGCTGACTGCGCCGCTTCGAGTGCCCGTGTTGAGTCGGCGGAAGGAAAGCCCGGAGGAAGACAAAGACGTCGAGGAAGGCCTGGTCTCGGCCGCGAGGCTCAGAGGCTCAGAGTGCGAAAGCCTCGGCTCGCGGTTCGCTTCTTGCTGAGGCCTTCATCGCAGATGATGCTGTTGACACTGCCCTACACAGACAGCTCAAGGCGGAGACAGTTTGTCCCGAGGTTGAAGCGCCTGTGCCTGCGCCTCGGTGGTGAGGCTTTGCGAGGCGAGCGGGAGCGCTGCGAGCGCTCCCTCCGATTCGCGAGACAGATGCGGGCGCTTCTTGAGAGGCTCTCGCTTCATAGCTGCGAGCATTTCAGGATCCTGTTTTGGCAGCTCATCGCCCTGGGCCAGGAACGAGGCTCACTGCCCCGTTTGCTTCCAGGCACTTGTGCAGAAGTCAGGGCGGCTCTGTTTGTGGAAGATACCCCACTTACTGTCAGAAGCTCTTTTCTCCTGCGCCTTGCCTTTGCCAGTCTGGAGCAGAGACGGAAGCTTTTGCGGTTCTCCCCGACTGCCCGGGCCACAGACCCTGCAAGATGTGCCCTGTGGCCTCTCCCTTAATTTCTCTGGAGGCTTCCACATTCTCTGTCGCGCCTGCCTTGAGCAGCAGGCCTGTGTGACGGGACCACCTGCAAACATGCTGGAACATTCAATGCGCTCCAGGCCGGCATGGATCCAACTTTTGGCTGCCGGTGGCTGAGGAGTGACCTTTAGAAGGACGAAGAGACTTACTGTTCAGGTTCTTCGTTGCCGCCAGTCATCCATGGGTTGCTGCATGAAACCAGGTCCTATGTGCCGCACATCCGTGTTTCGCACCGGAGCTGCAAGCATTGCAGGTTCTAGGATCCGGATTGGAGGCTAGCGTTTCACAGGTGATCAGGTCTCTCAGAGCCTTTGCCATCAAGGTTTGGACGTGGTCGTCTTTCGCGCACCTGGCAGGCCAGAGCCTACTGTGGACGAGGCCCCAGCTCCTTGCGGAGTTTGCTTGACAAGACAGGCACTTAGTGCTTGTGTCCCGACTGAGCTCCTCCACGTGGAAGGATGACGAAGACCCGACGACGGTGAAGACTTGTGAGGAACTCAGCCAATCCGATCTGCGCGTGTGTTGTGGTGACACTCTCGGAATCAGGCTGCGGGGATGCCGAAGACTGCAGTTGTGAAGGGCAGGCGACAGCAAGCTGTCACGAGTGTCAAGAGTCATGGCAGTCTTTCTGCCGACGTCAGGGGCTGGAGGTAGCTTCTGTGCAGCGCGAGGCAACGGCTGGAAGCTGTTATGGGTTGCTTGGCGAGCCGTGGCTTGAATCTCCTCCCAGGTGCTGCCATCCAAGCTGCAACGCCTGCTGTCGCTGCTCAGGGAACTACTGGCTTGTGGGCCGGAGGCGGGATTGTTTAGGAGCAGAGCTTGTGATCACATCGGCCGAAGGGACAAATCCAAGTTCGAATCGTGGTCATGGTGCTTCCTTCCCGTCACGATGGCTTGGCATCTTTACACGCGAAACACATGCGCGGTATGCGGAACTTGACTTGAGGAAGGGATGTGATGTGGCTGAGCCGGTTCGTCCTGGAACAGAAAGCGCTTCTTCCAGAGCCCATCGGTCTTTGGATTCGCGGTGCAGCACGGCAGGAGCGGGTGCTTGTCTACACGCAGTGGGCCACCCATGTGGCCAGGATCTTACAGAGGGTCCGTGTGGATTGTCAATGTCATTTCGGGGAAGGGATCTGATTTGAGTACTCTCGCAGTGACAGCTAGGTCTACTTGCGAGAGGTGCTGCAGCAGCAGGGTGTGCCAGCCTTGGCCCTGGCAGTGGCCTCGGAGCGGCGCACAGAACAAGAGTTTTCGCAGGCGAGGTCCTTGAACTGGACAGGTCGGTGAGCTTCGAGACACCATGGACGTCCTGAGTCGCTTTGGCAGCCCCGACGAGCCGAGGGTGCTGGCCCAACCGTTGTCGTGGCAAGCGTTTTCCCAACGCGACGGTGACTGTGCGGTGCAGGTGCTCCTCCTCTCTAGCCAGCGACATTCTTCAGGCATCAACTTGCAGGCAGGCAGCGGAAGCGACGACACTTCGAAAAGTAGAGACGAGTTTGCCCACTTCAGCGCTCACCCGCAGATGGCTCGGCACGTGGTGATTGTGCATCCTTATTGCCAGACACTCATGTCGTGGCAGCACATGGCATTGTATCGCACCAAGCGGAAGTGTGGCTCTTCGCAGATTCCAGGCACGCCGACCGCCACCAGCCAGGACAAGTGAGCACGTAACAATGCGTAACGTTGCAGGGAGGTGCATAGCAAAATCCCCGCAGATTGCAGGCCAGTCCCTGTAGATCCCGATAGTGGACCGGGCTCGCTTCTCACAATCCCAAATGGTTTTTGCATTCGCTGTCACAACTACTTCCTTTTTCGAGACCTCGTCTTCCCACTCCATGCGGCCGGGGTAAGGGTGCTTGAGCTTGGCTTCTTGCGAGGACTCCATCTCCCGGCTTCAGATGTTGGCCTTTGAAGCGCAAGCGATCGGTCGAGCCTGGTCCTCGGGATGAGGGGCTGGGGCTCGAGGAGAGTTTCACCGTTCAGCCTTTGCCTTCCCAGGTCCGACGTTATCCGCAGAAGAACACCGTGCATGCCATCGCCTGACTTCTCGGTAAGTCTTTGGCGTCTATGAGCATCCCAACTCCTGAGGTCCACCGCTTGTTTGCGGTGGGATCTGTGGAAGAAGAGCTTTATGCTGGAAGGCCAGAGCTTGCCCTCGTGTTTTGGAGGTTCTCGCTCCCTCGCATCGCACAGGTGAACCTGCCTTCCATCCATGGCTTCCTTCTTGGCTGAAGCGGAAGAGCTAGCGTAATGTGAAGCCTGAGTTAGTGACACCGTCAGTTCATGCACCCTTCGTCCGGTGCATGTCCGTGGCCATGTTCATAACGTCCATCAGCTGCCAGGGTGAAGAGCCTTGCGTTGCGAAGCGATCGCAACGGGCGCGGATCCAGGGAGGCGCCTGAGGCATCCCAATGCGAACAGGTTTAGGATCTAGGGTTCAGGGAACCCCAAGCCCCAGTAATCGAACACTTCTTAGGCGATGACAAGAAGATTTCGCATGGGTCCTGTGCACGAGCAGCTGTGGAATTCGGCATGTGTAATTACCCTAGGCTGTTTGATTTTCCACCACGGGCCTCCCAGCTGAAATGCTCCGAACCGGCCATGGCAACAGCCCCTCTGCATTTTCCGACAACTGGCATTTATGGCTCCGCGGTCTGCATCCCTTTTCAAAAGCCCTCCGCAGTCTTCGCTTCCCAACATACCAAAAAAGAGCTTCACAAGAGACGCCAAAAGGAACATCGCCGAGCTTCAAAATGGTTCGCAGTATATTTCCTATGCTTCGTTGATAAGCATGTGCAAAGCAGGGATTTGCAGACTCGGGCGTGCCGAGAGGCCTCCTCACTCCTGGAATCAGGCGAACAAACTTGAGAAGATCGCTAGTGATCAAAACATAGGTTTTACCTCCAGTTGCTGAGGTGCGCAGCAAAGATCTGCAAAGCAGCCAAGCAGCTAGTTGTGCTTGGGATCATTTCGACGTCTTCTTTCTGCAGCCGTTCTGGCTTTGGAAAATTCGGAAAACACATCGACATCAGCAGTGCTGTTGAACCGGCAGGGTTTTCAGTTCACTCGAGACTCGAGGGAAGATCTGCGCGGTTCGGCTGCGCTCTACAGAAGCGTGCCACTTCCACTTGTCTCTTTGGGCCATGTTTTGGGCCCGTGGCCATGGCCATGTTTCCTCAGGCGGTGAGGAGAGCTGCAGGCCGGCCCAGGGAAGGCGTCGCACTGACTCGTCTAAGGGGGCCTTGGGTGTCTCGCCTCTGTTGCAAAGGCATCGCACGGCGGCGAGCGCCGCTGCTGCAAGCCCCCTAGAGAGAGACTGCAGACTTTCATGGAAGCGCCGCCTCTGCGTCAGAAGGCTCGTCCTTGACTTGGATGAGACGCTGGCACCCCCGAGCTTCTATTTTTCGTGCCGTTGGGCACACAGTGTGCTGCGACAGCCAGGTGCGGGTTTGCTGCAAGGGCGTCCACCACAACCGGAATCTGAGAGTCGGCGGCTCGCCTAAATTGGACTTCATACTGTGCGCCGGCAGCTTTCAGAAGCACGCGTCTGGCACGTCGCGTCTGCTTGAAGTGAATCGCGCAGATAACGCACACACACACACACGCACGCAGAGGGGAAGCTCCCTTTTATGGTCTTGTTGGATTGGTGTTGAGGGCGGGTTTCCGTCTACCTGATCTCAAAGGTCAGAGGCAGTCAAAGGCGAGTATTCGCCAACCGCGCCCATTCAAACGAAACCGGAAAGAACGGGAACCAGTCAAACGTCCTGCAGAGGAGCTAAAACCCACGGCCTGAAGCAACTGTCGTCCAAGCAGATGGGCCAGAGCGCAACAGCGGAGCATTGCCGAGCACGGAGATTGTCGTTGTCGTTGGTTCCTGGCCAGTTGACTTCCGGGTGCCCATCGAAGTGGGAGCTCTGCCGAAGGCCACCACGCCCCGGCCTCGGCTCGCCACGCGGCCACGCGGCTCGGTCTCTGGGTGCTCCCTTTTGCCCTTAGGTTCGACTGTGGAGTCGCTTTGCGCCCGGGCGTGGAGTGCGGAGCCTGGAAGGCGCTTGAAGGGCACCGAAGCTCTGAGTTGGGACATGTGAGGAGTTTCATGGAGTGGATCAAGGAGCTTCATGGAGTGGATGTGTGCAGTTCGCCTAGTGCCCGGTGCGCAAGCGTTTGTCGCGGTTCGCTCAGAGGCAAGAATTCACAGCAGCAGTTGGATAAGGAGCTTGCACAAGCGCAAGTCGTCCTACTTCCGAATTTGCATTGTGGTTCTCGGTATCTAGCTGGGATCGTCTTAACTTGATTGTTTTCCATTTTCCAGAGAAGCTGACTGTATGATCTCCATGCATGCGGGGTTTAGGGCCATTGTTTTCTCTCTACGGGAATCAATGGACCCGTGTATCTATAAGTGCGGTAGTCGGGCCATTGGCCATGAGTCAACGGAATCTTGGTGTAGACTGTAGACCTTCGTCACTTCCGGTTTCATTGATTATCAGTTATCAATATTCACTCTCTGAATATTAAACTGGATTTCCTTCAATTGAACTCGCTTCTGCCGCTTGCTTGCCTGCTGCCCTGCATGGGCCCTCCCTCCCTCCATTTGGGAGGAGAGGCGGCGAGAAGGTCTGATTGAAGGCCAAGAAGTGTTGCTCTTGCACCGCCCGATCATTTGCCTGCCATTGTCTGAGCAACATGTTCTGGAATTGGGTGCAGCTGTTTAGATGGTCGCACCCTGGTCCAGCATCCTCCAGCCGACAGCATGGAAACCTTACGGCGAATCGGGAGGACATGCCACGCGACTCGTCTTACCGATCGCAAGTTTTGCAGTCGAAAGTGTAAAGTGGCTGGCATGGAGCTTTCAAGGTTCATGTCAGACGTCATGCCGACATCCAAAGTCAATTCTTTCATGCGACCCTGAAAGGAAATGTGTGCTCCGGACCAGAGTCTCGTCTGAGATGTTGAACGGAGTTGCTGCCGGTGATGTGCCAAGAGAGTGCAGTGCCCGTGCCTGGGCAGGAGCTGCATTCAGTACTGGCTTTTGCCGGAAAGAGCTCCGGAGTGGTACTCTGGCTGAATGTGCCGAAGTGTGCCTGGAAGACACGCCCCCTCGCGCAACTGTCAAGGTACCGCAAACTGGTTTTGGGAACTGGCGGAAGGGACGTGCATTCGCAACCACCGCCGAAGGACTCTTTACCACTGCTAGGCAGGAGTGCCTGGTTGTTCGTGCAAATTACTCTCCTTGTCTGTTACTGAGTAGACTTCCATTCCATGGCTTGCAGGCCACCTTGACCTCACCGTGCCAAAACTAGTGGTGCCTCAGCGAGCACCTGAAACTGAGAGTTCGTTACGTGCAGTTGGCGCCCCATCGTGCACCAAGGATGCAAAGGACTACTGGATCAGTGGTCTAGGAGCCGTTGAGAACTACAAAGAATCCGTGGGTGAGTTGCTCGATGTGTGATACTGCTCGGTGTAGCGACATCTGTCAACCTCCAGCACCGGGACGATGCATCAAGCTGCCGCCCTGCTGCTGATTCTGAGGCTTTGGGCACACCTAGGACCCTCGCAGATTCGTATGAGCGAGGGCAGCATTCGCAAGTGGCCTGGAGAGCCTGCATCTTAGCGAGCGATTGCTTGCTTCCTTTCCGCACTGCGCTGGCTGCAAGGATTCGAATCTGGGTGGAGGACATTCGAACGGTTGCCGAGACTGGGCATGCTTCAGCTTGGTTTTCTTCTGTGTCGTGCTCTTGGGGCAGCACCAGCCAAGGACATGCTCAACATGCTGGGACGCAGCCTGGACGCGAAACTGGTCGCTGAGATGCGAGAAGCCACTACCGGCGGCGAATATGCGGCGCAGTTTGGCTGCAGAGTTCTGTTTTGCCTGCTTGTTTGCACGTTCCCAATACTGGAGCAACGAAGATCTTTTTGTCAGACACTGAAGCCGGGAACCAAGCTGTTCGAGTCTCTTAGCAAGTTCATGATTGTCGTTCTTTCTGTAACGTGCTATTCAGCTTGACTCCCCGAACTTACGGGCCGTGTACATACCGTCGATGGAGTAACGACTCCCATCAAGTTTCGTACGTTCCCCGGTTTTCGTGGCTTTGGTCATCACTGGTCATAGTCATTGCTCTACTGGTCGGAGCACACGAACCGGTCCAAGAGTCCGAATTGTGACGCATACTTGGGCACTGGTGAGTGCATCCCAGGCTGCTGCATGACCCTGGCCATGTCAACAAGGTCCAAGCCAGCGAGGCAGGTTGCTCTTGGCAGCAAGTCGTCTTCGTCAGAGCATTGCCTTTGTTGGAAGGCACCTTCGGGTTGGGCGGAAGCGATTCGGGCCATTCCATCTGGGCTGTGCCTTTGACCCCGAGGTCTGCGAGGGAGGGTGTGTGGCTTTTTTACCTTCTTTCGCCAAGGAGCGGCGAGGTCCGCAAGAAGAACGCCCTGGCTCTGTCCGAAGCGGTAGTTTTGCTGCCAAAGCGAGAACAGATCCAAGGCCACTCGCAGAGAAACGATTTCTGGCTCTGAGACTCTAGGGAGCGGACAAGTCTCACAGGTGTCGCGCGCTTCTACGACCACTTCATTGGCTCGGCCATCACGAAGAAGTATCAGGTCTACGAGGCTGAGCGGGAAGAAGGGCTTACGTGGTTCTCGAGAGTGCAAGCGTTTCGTGAAGGCACAGGCATTGATGGACATTTGCATGGTGCACTTTGCGCCGGGTCCGAAGCTGCACCAGACATTGACCTACAAGGCAGACAAGACAGCCGTGTTTCCTGGCCGCACCGGCTGCAGCCTAGGCTTAAGCTCGTCTTAACAGCGGTGCCGGAGAGATTGTAGCACCGAGCGTAAATTGCATCTGACTGCCAGGGTTCCGAGCAGCCTGGCTTCCGCCCCCCGGCAGAGGCTTTCATGAATTTCGTGGGCTTCCAAGCCGGGATTGGCTCCCCGGATTGTCAGCACGGCTCGTCTCTCATTGCCACTGTTTTCTCAACCCAACACTGACTCAACACCATGGTAGAAGCACGGTAGAGCTAGTTTACGGAGTGGTGCGCGCCGGGTCGCTATGAGTTACAAGAAGTGGGCGCGCGTATCCTTTCAGTTTGGGGCAACCGTGGGATCCTGAACTGCACGACACAGTGCCGGCTCCACTCATGTTCCATGCTGCTGCAGACCGAAGCATCGGGCAGTTCTACGTCGCACATCCATTAAGGGTCACTGTAAGGTTTCCTTTCAGGGCTCCGTTAAGGGACGTACGGGCACTAGACCTGTTCATATCATGAGGAAGCGTAAGAGCTCTGATGTTGGAGCTCAGGTTTGCATTTATTTGAAGGACCACGTGCAGTTCCACTTGGTATACGTGGCTTGCTTCAAAATGTTTTTTCCGAGGTGATAGCTGGTACAGCTGACGGTTCTAAGTGTCTGAGGCCAAGTGCAAGGCTGCAGGGATCCTGAGACCAGACGATGCAAAGAAAAGCTGGGAAGAGGCGCGGGCGCGACGCGAAGTTTCAGTGCCACGACATGGAGTTTAACACCAAGCCAGGTCGAGTCTGCGCACGAGTACACGATTGAAGGCAGCTGCAGGGCCGCGCCAGAGCCAGTTTTCATACACTTAAATCTGGTCGCTGCACAGTGTCCTGTCTGCTATGTGTGGTGTCCTGTATCAAGCACAATCTGGGAGAACGGCCACAGCATTTGAGAGGCGTTCTCGACCCTCAGAGCCATTCCATGGTCATCGCCTTGCACCATGTGATTAGATCCCTGGACTTATTGTGGTGCGCATGAGTCGGGCTCCGGAAACCAGGCTTCCCTGCTTGAAGGAACTCTGGAACACCCCGAATGCCCTCCGAGACCAAAATGAGTGTGATGCTGGGTGCGATCGACGTAGCGAAGTAGGACATCTTTTGGCCTTTTGCGCCGTTGAGGTGCCAAGGACTTTCTGCGACCTGTGTCTTGCGAGAGCACCAGGCACAGGCGGAGGCTGCAAGAGGCAGCAGTGGAATCGGTCGAGGCTTGAAGCCCACCACGTCTCACTGCAAGCTCAGAAGTGAATCGAGCTGTGCCTTGTTTAAAAGAAGCCGGGCAAGTTTGGAAGCGACCAGCGGAGGACGCACACTGCCTGCAGGTCCATGGATCTACACGACCGCCGCTCCAAATTATACGAAGGCTCCAAGTCTTGCTACCTCTCCGGCAACGCAGCCGCGGCTTGTGGAGCCTGGAGAGAGCATCAGGCCCTGATGCGTCACGTGGATCCCGGGGGCCGTGTCTTTGCGATGCGTGCCCGGAGCCCACAGAGTTTCGGGAGCGGAGGAAGGCCCCTTTGCTTGCGCATAGAAGCGACATATGAAGGTCCTGACCAGGGAGAAGTGCAAGCCATGTGCCATTCCAGGATTCCTCCTCAAGGACCGATCAGGGGTCGAGATCTCCAAGCTCAGAAGCTCTTTGGAAGACATCCTCCCTGATCAGGAAATGTCTCAGATCCCGTCGAAACATGACGCGGATGATGCGACGGATGGGCCCTCGGCTTCGATCCGAGCTTCGGGTCTGCTGATGTGGCTCGCAAGGAACAGCAGCTTCTTCAACGCCGAGTGCAGGGCCCGGCAGTGCCCGAGAACGGTTTGATGTCCCGAGCTGGAGGTTCTAGTTGACAACAGCCCGGTGTCCTGTGTTCTGCATCCCAGCGGATCTGTCGGGAGCCTGCGCTTGTGGTGAGCGAGCTTTGTGCTTGACATCTTGCTCTCCGTTTCCTCTTAACCCTAAACCCTAAACCAAACCCTAAACTTAGGTCTTGGTCCGTGACTGGTTGGGTGAGGGCGCCGAAGACGACGAGTTGCCTCGCGTGCAGCGCCTGCTGGAGGCAGACCTCAGAACTCAGAACTCCTTTCTTGGGGACCACGGGGCGCTTCTGAGGCCGTCCTTGAAGATGACGGCGAGAGTGAGGCTGTGAGATGATGTGAGCTTCTCATTCTCATCCTTGCTCTTGGAGCTGTGTTTCTGGCAGGCTGACTATGCCGCCCGTTTGGCTCCTCGACTGCATGCAAGTCTCTCGACACTCGTTTTGCGCGAGCCATCGACAGGTTCGACATACAGCCGGGCACGGCAGCTGGAGTGCACGTTTGAAGGCGCTTCTCCATGTGCTGAAAGCTCCAACGGTGACATGAATTGCCGAAGCTGAGGGGTGAGAATGGAGAGCTTTTGGGCTTCGCAGCGCTTCCTTGAAGGCACTGAGTGGCCTTCTCGAGTCGCAGGCCCCAATGGAGGCATCTTTGCGGCCTGCATGCGCCTTTGTCTTCGCACGTGTATCTGCAAAAGCAGCTGCTCTCGATGTGGGAATGGACAGGCAGACGAACTGCGCACAATGTTTCGCCGAATCTCCAACGAGCTCGGGGCCGAATGAGGGCATGCTGCTTCACGGCTGAGTACTCCAGTCCTTTGCAATGGGAGGTGCAACGATATGAAGCGTGAGCTTCTGGGTGCAGCACCGTGAGGTGCAGGCATTCCGTGACCATATTGTGTAGACACAGATGGTACCGTGCTATACATGCATTCAGTATTCAGAAGCAGAAGGCATAGCAAGCGTTGGTGTAGGACCGCGTGCTTGAATTCTTGAAGTAAGTTCATGAGGCCGTTCCTTACCAGCTGTAGCAGTTAGTGGATGGCTGCTGGTCGTTTCCACACCTTCGGCAAGGAAGCAAAAACAGGTGTGCCCTCAACTGCCTCCATGCAGATGCTGCAGAAAGGCTGCCACATGATTCTCAGCGCATGTCAGATTCCACGATAAATCATGAGTCTTCATACAGGAGCTCATACTACAGCCGGCGGTGATCTTGACATGATCATTGGTGGCCGTTTGTGGATCTGGTAGCACCGCAGATTACATAGATTGAGAGAATCCTTCAGCAAATGGCATTTTCCCAAGGCCGCTCGCTTTCCTGGCCGGGAGCCACTGTCTACGCCAGGCCCGGCAACGTACAGCCCCTCATCCGGCCTGGGGCGGCCTCGCGTGTTGGCCTACAGCTTCGGGCAGCCGAAGGAAAAGCCCGACAAGGCCAAGCTTCGCAGGATTGATGTTGCCCATCTGCGACTGACAAAGGAGCTCGGCCACGGCGGGCTGGGCATTGTATACAAGGATTTCTGGCAGGCAAGCCGGTGGCTGTAAAGAAATACCGGCACCAGCCGAACTTGTACACTAATCCAGACCAGGACCGAGAGGCTTTGCACACGGAGGCCATGCGGCTAGAAAGTATCAGGCACCCGAACGTCGTGCATGTGGTTTGTTTCGTGGTGGAGAACGGAACTTTGGATGGTTTCGCAATGGAAATGCTTGGAAAAAGCCTCCAACAGGCTTCCAGCAAAGGCCGTTTGAGCCACTCTCGCCTTGCAAAGGCCTTTCAGCAGACCTGCCAAGCCGTGGCGCAATTCCATGGCATGCTTGTTGCACACTTGGATATCAAGCCTGCCAATATTTGCTTTAAGGTTTGCAAAGGCTGTTGGATCAAGTTGATCGATTTCGACTCAGCCATGCAACTGACGCACCCCGACCAGGTCTTGCAAAGATTCCATGGCGACCTGGTCGTAAGATCCCCGGAAAGAGTGGGAAAGCAACCCTGCCTCGCACTTGCCGAAGACAACTACATGACCGGTCACACTTTCTATACTTTGATCGGAGACACGCACGGCCACCGCGTGGCAGAGGAGCTGCAAGCACGTGCCATGCGCTTGATGCGACCTGCAGGCCAAAGGCCTTCAATGCAGGACATGCTGCAGCAATGGAACAAGCCTGTCGAAGATGAACCGGAGCCGACAGAGCCGCTGCCGGTGTTGCTGGGCTCACAGGCGAGTCAGGACATTCTAGCAAAACTGTTTGAGTAGGCTCGCTCCTTCGCCCGCCGCTTGTCAAGGGCAAGACAAGGCTCTCCGTTTTGATTTTAGGATAGTGTAGCCGTTCCTACAAGGGGCCATGTTACTACTTGGTGCCTCGCCTTTTAGCACAGCCTTAGTCTCGCCTGGCGGAAGGGTGCAAGCTGCATGAATGATTTTACGCCTTTCTTTTTTCTGTTGTGCCAGCTGCTTATCGACTAAGCGCAGATGGCTGCATGCTTGATTCTTGATCAAAGATGCACGATTGAATTGCATCGAACATGCGGATGACATTCCTCAGAATCTGCCGCTTGGCTGGCTTGCAATAGGAGCCGTTCCCTGTTATGTTGTGCAAAACCACATTAATTACCTTTCTACAACACCTAAGCCAAAGCTCGCAAGCTTGTCCATGCTTCAGCTTGAGGCGCTGCCGCTTCGCCAAGCTGGCCCGGCAGACAGTCAATGCTGGTTGGTGAGCGTGCATGAGGCAAAGATGAGCGTGCACAAGGGCTACTCGGAGGTTCATACCAAGCCCTTGCTGCCGTTCGATCTCCAAGTACTGTGGCGAGCGACCGAACTGCGAGGCATCCATGTTGCAGACGGAGGGATGACTTTGAACTACCACCACGACAAGCACGAGCGCGGACTTTGCTCGCCTGGACACCGGCCGGATCTCTTGGACTGGATGGGCAGCTTGTGCACGAAACGATGGTGGTCGACCCTGGCAGCAGAGACGATGCTTCGTTGCCCACCGTGTGAGAATGGGA
>CAJNDV010014058.1:58619-71385 GCA_905221635.1 Symbiodinium sp. CCMP2456
GTAGTAGTCGAAGCAGCAGCAGCAGCAGCAGCAGCAGCAGGATAAGCGAAACGGTGCAGGAGTATCGCAGTAGAATATCCGTAATCATCACCGACCTCAGTATCAGCGACTACGTTAGCATGAACATCAACGTCAACACCATCAGCATCAACAACGACGGCAAACACGACACTCACAACCACCACCGCCACCGCCGCCAGGCGGCCGCCACAGCCACCGCCACCGCCAGCACTAAGACTCGCACCTCCACCGCAGCAGCAACAACAACAACAGCAGCAGCAGCAACAGCAGCAGCAGCAGCAACAACAACAACAACAACGACAACGAACGCGACCGCGACCGCGACGGCCACCGCGACAACATCATCGTGATGATCATCATTGCCATCATCCAATACAACACCGAAACAATCGTCACAGCCGCTAGCACCTGATCCGGACTCATCATCGCTCGGTCGTGATCGCCATCGTCGTCAAGACAGCAGCAGCAGCACCACCACCACCACCACCACCACCACCAGCGGCAGCATCATCGCCATCGCCTTCATCATCTTCTTTTTTATCATCAGCATTTTCATCATCAGCAGCTGCAGCATCACTAGAATGGATAACCGGACAAAATCAGCTCCATCACCCGTAATTCTGTCATCTAAGTCGGCAGCCGGGGACAGCGTCTTGCTGTCAATACACGTCGGAAGCCACCTGCAGCACTGCGGCCCCTAAACGTGCAGACCCGGCATCCCTAGACGTAAATCCTAAACTCCCTACTCAAAACCCCAAAACCCTTGCCACTCTTGTTCCCCGAAACACAAACCCAAAGCCCGAACATGCTTGGGTGTTCGAAGGAACACCACCACTCCCCAGCCGCCTGCGATGACGCGCTGAGGTGGGAGAAGCTGTTCTGCACAGGAACGAGACATGAAGAGGTCGTTGCTGTAAGTGATTTTGAGGGCGTAGGTTTCCAGTGCTGTCGTTGCTACAGCGTCTCATCAAAATAGTCTGGGTTGTGACGGCCGGTTTTCGTGTGTAAGCACAAATCCGAGTGGGCGTGGTGTTCTACCGCTGGGGTCCCCGAAGAACATCATACATGTTACCATAAAAGCATATCATGTAGTATAACAAGTTTTCATAAGATAGAGTACAATGGGTATAACAACGCATTACCATATAATGTGATAAAATATGACATAACGTAGTATAGGATAAGATAATACAACATAGTTGAATATTGAATCATAATATATCAATATAATATAAGGTTTTATGATATAATATAATGAAATACAATACCATGACATGATATACTACAATGCACCGTTTTCTCTTGTCTGCTAGTCAAGAGGACCAAAATTCCGAACAGTCCCCAAGAGCCAAGATGCCGGAGCCTCAATCTGTGAGCAGGTATCTTCCAACCTTGGTTCGGTTCTTTCGGCTGGAAGCATGTTGCCAATCTGGTTGCAAGGCTTTTTGTACCTGTGAGCAGAGAAGTCAACGATGGTTGTGCATGCCATTCTCAAAGATAGTATTACTACTTTTTTCTGGCTACTTTGTCCACTTCTTGACGGAAAGACCCCAAGCCCGAAACCTTAAACTGGCCATGGCGTGACTTCTAGGGAAGCCACAGGCTCAAGAGCTTGTTCTGGACCGCCTCGCGCTGCGAGCGCTCCTGCAGGAAGAACCAGGAGAAGAAGAACCATGGTAATCATGTAGCAGTAGTCGTCGTAGTCGTCGTCGTAGTCGGTAGTAGTAGTCGTAGTGGTGGTAGTGGTAGGAGTAGTAGTAGCAGCAGCAGCAGCAGTACGGTTGTCGGGTATCCCTAATCATTGTCAGTTTTGCAGCAGATGTTGAGTTGTGTGCCATAGGAGGCAAGCTGCAGCAACTGCCCCTACTGTTCACGGCCAGGGCCATCCAACTGTAGTCTGAGCCGGTCAGACCATTCAGGGTTTAGGCTTAAGTTGATTCAGCAGAGGTTATGCCCCTGCCGTGCTCTCTCTTCTTGGAGCCTGGCCAGAGCAGCAGGCATCATTCGATACACAGCCATACTTAAAGGATCATGGGACTTAGTAAGTAGGGTTATAATTAGGATAACTATACTTATAACCCAATTAGGGGACTTATAACCTTACTTACTAAGTCCCATGATCCTCCAAGTAGGGGCCTTTGCTGGCTCTTGGGGCTCTCCAGGCTTGGCCTCTGACACTCAGCAGGGAGCTGTGATGCGCCATCTACACCGGTGACTTCAAGCAGGCTCAACGCAAGCCATTATGCTTCTTATCATGTTCGAGTCGGAAAGTCTCTTGACATGCTCTTGCGGGCATTCGCAGTAGTTACAGGAGGCTGACAGCATCGGGCCCTCCCATAACTACCTGTATGGTGTGGCAGCCAAATGGGTTTAGCTCATTGAGTACCGTTTCTACGAGACGGAATTGCGGTATGAGCTTCTGAGTTGTGTGTCTGGCATTAACAGTGTACTTGTGACGTGATGTCAAACTGACCAGTCGTGCAAGATACTACAGTGCAAGATGACAGCAACCCTAATCCCTAAACCCTGCGGATAACAATAGCAATGACCGTCAGACACTTGCGACTTGAACACTCCCGGTCCTGCTGAATCTCAGCCTGTAGTCGCCCACATACATCCTGATGTCACGCATGTTCCAATGACTGGCGCTCCAACGCCTGACTAGAGCGCTCTTGGACTGTCTCAAAGACGTCTCCTCAACCATCCGGAGCATCATGCCCTCTGCTTCGAATCGAAGCTGCCTCAGACTTGCAATTCGGTCGCCGGTTTTACTGTGGAAGCTGTAAAGGGTCGGACTGCTCGCTGACAATAGCGTCCTGGACTTTCCTGAACTCTGCCTGGCGCCGATATACCGTAAATGCACCGTGAGAGCCATGCCAGACAAAATACTGCAACACTGAAGCAGCGAAGGACATCCTGATCAAGAGAGACTGCAAATCGCCATGACAATACGTTGTGCTTTCCCACCGCCTAAAAGTGCCTCCGAGTGCAAGCAGCGAAATCAGAGTGCTGATCAAGCCTCGAGGTGGGCGACGATCTGCTCCCCGTACTCCAAGCGCAGCTGCAGGGGAAGACTTTCCGAGGTCACTTGAGGCTCAGTCAGAAATTTGGACGAGTGAGGGTGGACAAACTTACGAATGCAAGTTAAGCAAACCGTGTCGCAAGGCATCTTGCAAAGTTAGTTACAAGTGGTTTGTGCATAAATCTTCGGTCTGTTCGACAAACCTCCGAAACGCTGCAGCCTAAACCCCAAAGCCCAAAATGTCCGACCGGAGCACGAAGCCCTGTCCTGAAAACTCCGAACCATGAATCCCAAGCGAAGACACTGTTTGAGACCCCGATGTGCGGCAGGGGGCTGCTGTCTGCTTCTCGAGCAGAGCTTGCAGCCTCTGAACCTCGTCAGGTTGTTCTCATCATCACTGCCGCCTTTGTTCTTCGTCATGACCAGACTATGTTTGTCATTGCTTAGCACTTCCGCAACCAAGGCAACGTCCAGCGTTGGAAATCATGACTTGTCCTGGTGTTAATTACTGGTGCTGCGACTCGTGCCTACTATTCTTGTTGTCATTAGTACTGTTCGATCGCTGGCATCATAGTTTCTCTTGAAGTGTTGCCTTCCTCGCAGTGTCGTTACGGTCATGGTTACCGTCACTGCCACTCTGCTGCTACACGCTTTCTACTACGCTTGTCACTGCTATTGCTATCACCCCTGTTGGTGCCATCATGGCTTCCAGAACTTTCGAGACTAGCCCTTGGTAACTTACTCTTTGCTGCCTGCACCCAGACTTTCAGCATCGTAGTTATGACCGTATCGCAGCTGTCATCTCAATCTCTGCTAGCACTAGCTGCCGTAGAAGATTAACATGACTCGCGTTGACTGTTAACTATTCCTCTTGCCACTCTTCGAAGCTTCGAAGTTGTCACTACTACCACAACTGGCAGGGTCATTTTCACGGCAGCATCAGCATCAGCATCAGCAGCAGTAGCGGCAGCAGCAGCTGCAGCAGCAGCAGCAGCAGCAGGAGCAGCGCGCTTGTCACTTGGAGGTTCTTTAAAGCAGGGCTGAGCTAAGGGGGTAGGGCTTCGGACTCAGCCAAACGAGTAGACCTATCAGGAACAAGTGTTCTTGGTGATGTTGCTATGCGGACCATTTATGTAACAGTCTTGCTCTTACTGTTGCTGTTGATTCAAAAAGGGTTGTTGACCGTTGTCAGCAACTTGGGAAAGTGGAGCAGCTTCGATCGTGCAAGCAGATCAAGCAGCCTTTGAGACTTAATCGTGGGATACCTTAGTTATTACGGATGCACGTACAAATCTGCAGACTGCTTTCTTCACAAGTATGAAAGTCTAGGCAGCAACAGTTCCAAGGAAGCCTGGGTAAGGTTCGCCGAATGAATCCCATCAAGTGCCAGCCAGAACTAGGAGACAAAAGGCTCTCGTACCTTAAGAACGCTTGCACTGGCCTTGTGGAACCCGTATAAAGACCCTGTAGTAACCTACTAGTTGTGATGCTTCCATTTGGGGCAGCCTCTTCACCAACTTCGCGCCCACAGTCATCGTGAACCTGGGAGCTCCACGCAGATTGCAGCCCGTCTGTCAAGACATCAGCCTTCAGTAACTCGCTGCCTTCGTCCAGAAGCTGCCAGCATCTGTCTCTTAGGAATCCCCAAACAGCCGTCTTTAAGACGAGAGCGACGATGCGTTTGTGGAATCCAGCATATGGGGGTTTCTGAAAATAGGGGACCCTAATATAGTACCCTAAGTAATAGGATCCCTATTATAAGGACCCCCAAAATATGGTACCCTAATTTTCTGAAACTCCCATATCTTGTCAAGGCACAGTCTCCCTCTGCGACTGCTCTTTGAGGAGTTCTACTCGGCAGTCGTCCAATCTGCTGCTGATCGACTCCTGTGTGGATGCCACAATCGACAACGAGATGAGCGCGGAACGCTTTATGGCGACGGACGTATAGTTTGGGCAACTCCGACGGCAAGTCCGTGTTTAAGGATTGCTTGGATCTGTAATAAATAATTCGCATAGTTACATCCTATTTTGTCAGTAAGATGGCCAAATCGGGAAAAGGATTGAATCTTGTTCTGATGTTATCGAAGTGTTGGCATTGCCTGGGTTGAATATTGTGCCGGAGGAAGAATAGAATAGAGTGCTTCACGGAAGGCGGGGGAAAGAACGAGAAAGGCCGAGAAAGTTGGCGGAAGTGCCACGACAAGCACGCAGCCTCTCTCAAAACCGAAATCCTGACAATCATGCAGACTACATGTTAAACCTGCCCACACTGCCTGCCTCGTGCTTCTGCTCTGCCTGCTGCCTTTCGGAAGCTGCTTTCTGCAGGTCCTCATGACATGCCAAATTTCGTGCGAACTATCTACACTCCAAGAACCAGAATCAACGCCCCTGTCCGACAGCATGCTGCTTTCCACGACCTTCAGCTCCTTTTGCCTGCTCCACCGGTCAAAAGTCCGGATGTGACGCAACTGGGGGATCGTGGCCAGATACACCCGTGAACTGTCGATGCCTTCGTTCATCGTGGATCTCTTCTGAGACACGTAGGGCATGCAGACCTTCCAAGCGCTGTCTGATTGGGGCCGAGGCCCCTTCAATAGGGAGGGGGCCAACTGTTGGACAAAGGGAAGGGGGGCCCAACAACAACAATGGACAGTGGTTGTTGTTTCGGGAAAGAGGGGAGGCCAACAACAACAGGGAGAGTTGTTGCTGGAAAGAAACAGAAGCAGAACAGAAGGGTTGTTGTTGTCCGAAGAACAAGAAGAAGGTGGAGCAGAACAACAACAGGCGTGCCAAAGAGCAGAGGCGCGGGAAGGTTGATTGTTGCTCCAGTAACAAGGGATGTGGTTCTTGTTGTCGCTCGAAGAACTACAACGGAGACAACAACAACAACAACAACAACAGCAACAACAACAACAACAGGAGGAGGAGGAGGAGGCGGGGACAAGAACAACAATCGAAGAAGGTGTTGTTGTTGTTGTTGTTGTTGTTGGCAGGTGGCGCGTTTGACGCCGTGAAGGGTGGAGCGATTTCAGGGATGCAACGTGCCAAAGCTCGAGTTCGGCACATGGCAGTCCTAATTACCCTTTGCATGTTGTATCGGTGTTTTACAGTGTTCCCTGAAAAATCAAGATTTTCAAGGCTGCAATGTGCCAACACTTGACTTTTCGCACATGGCAGTCCGGACTTCTGTCGGCATCTTCACTGATCTGTGGCTTCTCCGTTTGCGTTTTTTGCTTGCAAGTCGGCTGCTTTCTTCTTTGGATTCGCTGTGTCTGTGCTGATTGTTGCTTCCGTGCAGGGTGGGGAGTGCGGGATGGGGGCGATGATGACGTCCATGCCAATGCGCCTTACATGCAGTGTTTTTTTGGCTTCCGTGCAGGGGTGGGGAGGGCGGGATGGAGGGGGGGAAGATGACGTCCATGCCAATGCGGCTTACATGTAGTGTTTCTTCTTTTGGGTTCCGGGGATGAGAACGTCCATGCGAATGCATCACACGGACCACGTAGCTTCGAACCGTGCGAACACTCACTGTGTGTGTGTGTGTACGCTCCGTCTGTCTAGGGTTGGAGGTAGGCTTTCTGGGTTTGGGTTCTCCGTCCTACACTCAAGATGTTAAGCTCCGGGTCCTATGACACAAATGATGACGAAAATGATACTGATGATCTTAAAGCTCCTGCATATGATGATGTCCATAGTGCTTATATGGGATGCCACAAACGTTGGTCATGATTGCCTTGACCGTGATGAGGATAGTGAGGATGATGATGATGATGCTGATGATCATGATGATGACGGTCATAAAAATGTTGCTCCTGAGTAGGAAGATTTGAGTAAGCATGATGGTTATTATGAGTGTGATGTTGATGTTGGCGATTGTTGATGCGGCGGATAACGATGGCGATGAGGATAACAACGATGGTAACAGTGACAATGACAATGGTGTTTTTGTTGCTGCTGTTTTCATATTAGTTGTCAAACACTCACAACACAAAAGTCTTGCGTTTCTGCGGGCTCTCCAAACAAAAACTTTAAAAACAAACCTCAAGCAAGGCCAAACGACGAAAACCACGGTATTTACGATGCAACAAGACAACAAACATTGAAAACAAAGAGCAAGTGGGGTGGTGGGGTGGTGGGGTGGTGGGGTGGTTTTTGTTGTTGTTGTCGTACTACTGCAACTACTGCGATCACGACTAACACTGGAGGAGGGGGCCAAACAACAACAATAGGGGGACAGAGGGAGGGTTGTTGTTCGAAGCACGAAGGGGGGTCAACAACAACAACAACAACAACAAGAACGTTGAGAGGGGCTGTTTTTGTTCGAACAATAAGCGGAGAGAGGGGTCAACAAGAGATGGAGGGAGGAGCAGGGGGAAGGGGGGGATTGTTGTTGTTGCCGTTGCTATTGTGGCTGTTGTTGTTGTTGTTGCTGCTGCTGCTGTTGTTGGAACAAACGGGGAGGTCAACAACAACAGAGGTGGGGGAACAACAAGCCCCCACCCCTTCCATCGAGTGGTATGAAGGGGTCGGCGTTAGATGTCCCCATCCTACGTGGGATTGATGTTTCCAGACCAGAAACCACAAGCAAATGCCTCTTGACCGCCTCATGTTTCTAAGCCATGCACATAACCAAAACGGAAGCGCACCCTGGAATGCACCCTGGACCACTCTCGTTCCAGGGCCAGCTGACACACGCCACAGGGGAATGATAAGGACGGGACCGAAACAGTACACCCCGGACCACAAGAAATAAGCGCACCTACCTTCGACCACCGAAACAGTGCAGCCTAGCCAGCTCACCTCCGTGCCATTTCCACAAAACAGCGTGCGTATTTGTGCATGTTCAAACTCCTCAATATTTCACATGTACAGAGAAGGAGTTCCCCTAGTTTGCGCATGCAATGCCTCTCACGTTGACAGTAACCCCGCCGCCTGCTCAACTTAGAGCAAAAACGTTGCCCCCCCCAGCGGCAACCCTTGACCCTGAAGGGTATATCAAGCACACAGGCCAAACATGACATGATCTGAGCGGATGTGACTGTGCATTGCCGGGCCTTCTTGCAGCCTCTTGGCCTGCTCACAGAGGGTCTGGATCCGGGAGCCTTCGCCCTGAGACGAAAGCTCGGGCACAAGAAAGCGCGCTTAAAGGATCATGGGACTTAGTAAGTAGGGTTCTAATTAGGGTAACTATACTTATAACCCCAATTGGGGGACTTATAACCTTACTTACTAAGTCCCATGATATCCCATGATCCTCCAAGCAGAGGGCCCCCCGGCAGCCTCCGTGATCTGCCCGATGCGCTGCTCAAGAAGGGCCACACGCTTCTCCATCTGTGCACCAACTCAGGGTTTTTGGGCCTATAGGGCTTGAAACTTCAGGGGTCCGAGATCTGAGGCCTTGATCTTTCTGGCTTTAGGCTCTTCGCACGAACTTCACCACACCGTGATGTCGGACCTCCGCCGGTGCGCAGTGGGCGTAGGACTTCCTCGGCAAACACCACAAACATTCAGCCGCTCGTACGGTGGGTTGTCGTGCACATGGCCTCCTGAACCATCGACTCCAAATACAAAGAAACTGATTAGAAGGATGATCGTCAAAACCTTTCAAAAACCGCTGTGTCGGAAGAACGTGCGTTCTGATTCGTCAAATGCTGCGGCTGAGAGACTCCAGCTGCAGCAACATTTCGCCGAGGTTGCGAGTGCGTCTGGGCGCTTCCTGGATAACACCGAGATACACCGAGCCCAAGGCCTAGACAGCCGGAAGAAACACAAGATGCCGCAGGCCTGCAAATCACCAAACAATTGCGCGGCACGCGTGTCGTGAGACCTCAAGCACATGCCATGCAGGCGACATCTGATAGAAAGGGTGCACACAACCTCTACAATGATTCCAAGGCGTCGAAACTCGGCTCACTGCAACGGCTCGGTGAGGACCTTGGCCGACACGGCACGCCTGCTGCGGAGAGTCCCGGGGCTGGGCGGGCCTGCAAAGCATCGCGCTTCTCCGGTGAGAACCTCATGCTCGCGGGGTCGCAGCTCTTATCTCAGCCCGTTGCTTCGACGTTCAAACCTGTCATCTCAGAACAACCTGCCGCCATCAGAGCCCCCGGCTTTGCACTAGGAGACGCCTCAGCATTTTAGATGAAGCTTCTGAACTTCTTATACACTTCTGATGCCATGCACACTTGCACCTAAGCATGAACGGCTCCTTCGACATGGCACAACCCACAGCTGTTGTGGCAGCGAAGCTTGGCCCTTGGCTATGCCGCAGTGTCTGCAAAAGGCCTGGCCATAACTCTGATGTACCGTGCATGCCTACTGTGACTGGGCACAGGCTCAGGGATGCTCAGGGCGGCACCCATCTATTCAGGACAGGGTTCCCGCAATTGGTGCATGAAGCCTCTGCGCTGGGTCAAGACTTTGGCGGGCGACACGAGAGAAAGGAAGGGACATGCATGCACACCCAGTGCCCTGCACAAGCCCTAGGCTGGCGCCTCGTCCGCAGCCATTCTTGCATGAAGCGCGGCAAACTGCGTTTCGGCGCACATTCAAAATCGGTTCCCTAAGTACTTCATGAGATTCACTCGGACTCATCATGAGGCCTGCCCGTAGCACTATCTTTGTATGTCTATGCTGATGGCCAAGCCATCTTTCTGGCTAAAACGCATCGACAGGGATTTTCGGCAAGGCAAGAACCTTCCCGCACGGCACAACAGGGGTTTCACTCTGCACTTCTTTGGCAAGCAGCTCTGCGACACTCCGCTCCTCCGCAAGCCAACCTACGAATCCTACGTGAAGCGAGAATCGACGGAAGAGAAACGGTGGATACAGCAAGTCTTTGGCTGCTCAGTTCCCATCTGCTCTGCAGGCCTGTGCAAAGACAGGATTTAGGGGGTGCTGCAGTCTATGTTGCAAGGCCAGCTTCGCAATGCTGTAAAGAAATATTTTTGCGGACAATTACTGTGTACGCTAGGGCTGGAAGCCGAGCCTCGTGCTAGCGCTTCTGCACGGCAGCCTCAACAATCAAGAGGCCTGGCCGAGAGGTTGCTTCAAATCTGACCTACTCCAGTATCACTCATATCAACAATGACAGCAGGACAATCAGAAGAACACCGAAACGATGAGCATTACTATTGCTAACATGCTCATACAACAACAAGTAGCAGTGATGCCCACTTCTTTCTTGTTTCAAAGGGGCTGGGTACCTGGACCTCCTTCAGCTGCTGGCGCTGGTACGCCACGAAATCCTTTGCTAGTCCAGGCGAATCATGGCACATGGCCGCAGGGGGCACAACATGAATCATAAATTCAAGGCAGCTTGGGTGCATCAAACTGCTGAGTGAACGTGCTGCTGTACATCGCGGTCAGCTGCCTTGGCAAACAGGCTGCAGCAGAGAGGATTGGCAAGAGAAGGACACCCATCGAAGGTACGAAATCTCGAGTCTCCCGTACCGAATCCGCCCCCAGCGACAGCTACAAGTGCCGGCAACAGGGTTCTTTCACAGCTTTAAAAACTGATCCCAGTCTCAAGCATATTCTCGATGTCATTAATTAATTACAACGGCTGCAACATCCATGACTCCCCGTAACATCGTAAGTAATTATGTTCAATGCTCTCAGAACTCTTGGTATGGTCAGGAGTGCTAGTGCCACAGCAGCATGGCTAGGCAGCAGCAATTATTGGTATTGCTCATACTGTCACCACTACGTAGCCCCACTTGTATTATGCCGCCGGAGCTGCAGAGAGCCGTCTAGAATCCCAGCATGAGCCTCCCAGCACAGCTGATCTTAAGTGCTCACGAAAGGCTTGCCTCGGTCTAGGTATCTTGAAAACGGCATCATTAAAGCACTTGGACTTCCTTCTCTCGTCGCAAGCTCGGCAAGGAACAGCAAGCAGGAATAGCGATCTTGGGCAGCAAAGCCCTGTGGAAAAGCAGTTTGGCAATGTGAAGACATGGGCCCGTCCTGCATCAGCGCAACACGCTCCCATTCCTCCGCGGTCTCATCCCGCAAGACGCCCAGTGCGACAGGTGGCTCCCCTCCCAAGGTCGAAAATTGGGACTCAGGGCATCGAATCCCCGACGCAATTCTCGGGGCCTTGCTCTGCCTCGTACGGCCTACCCTGCCGGTAGACTTGCTGGATAGGCCGGAAGCTTGGCCCGTACCTTGCGGACGAGATTGGGATGCGGGGGAGCCGGAAAGCGGCAGAGTGACATGTCTGCCGTGAGTTGCTATGCCGTCAAGACACCCCATGGCACCCAAGCGGAAGGCAATGTAAAGACCTGCCAACCGCCGTATGGATCTTATCCCTCCGCGACTGCCTTCCAGATCTGCACACCATCGAGAAGGCTTTCATTGGCTGTCATCTCAATTGGTGCACACGGATGCAGCCTCCGCCAGGGAAGCCTCGGGCAGCAGCTCCGGGGATCAACGGACTGCATCCAAGCCCGCGCTGCATCCAAGCAGCCCCGTGCGTCGAAGGAGATCGCATGCTGCATGGGATTGAGGGGTGCCCTGCCGACCATGGACTCGGCCTCATCGACCGAGACCTGCGAAGAAAGTCGAACTACGAAGCTCCCAGCTGTTCCACACAGCGAGAGACCTGGAAGTACTGGGCAGAAGCTTGGATGTACCACTTGTACACGTCGGGGTCCTTGTCAAAGGTCTTGACTTGCAACATGAAACATCTGCTTATGCATCGTCGTGCGGTCCTCCAGAGCGCCCCACAGGCTCGCAGCTACGTCTTGACCGTCCACCCCCTGACCGCATCTGATGGCAGAGAGCAAGACAAGACTTCCTCCCCCTGGTGCGCCGGAAGGCACGATTGAGAGCGTTTGAGATGGTACAAGACTCTGTGCATGACCATTACATCCTAGCATGCGGAGCCAACCTGGTACAGGCGCAGCTGCGTGAGTGCCTTCTCGAAGCCTCGACATCTCTCTCTCTCTCTCTCTGACATTCATGCCTCATGCTGTTCAAAAACGACCGGAGTGCGGGGAAGCCTTCTGCATCCATCTTGGTGACAGATGTGGCAAACTCACCTGCAATGGCGTGTTCGAGCTCAGCTCAGGTTGCCAAAGGTCCCTGTGCACTGCGGCGTCACTGCGCACCTAGGACTTCCAGAGCCCTTTGACGGTAGGGAGCTTTGTGCGCTTCTCGCTTGGCCTTCCATCCAACAGGCAAGATCCCAATCTAAGCTTTGCGAAGCAGCAAGAGCGAGGCCCTGGCTGTATAGATCTGGGAGAGACTCTTCATCGCTTCCTCCTCACCTGGGGCATCTGAAGACATCTGGCCTTTCTGCAAGCTGAGCCTCTTAAGGCCCTCTCTAGAAAAAATCGGAATAGGAGGAAATGACGACTGGGAAAGAAAGTCGGA
Organism: Symbiodinium sp. CCMP2456; assembly: GCA_905221635.1. NCBI lineage: Eukaryota > Dinophyceae > Suessiales > Symbiodiniaceae > Symbiodinium > Symbiodinium sp. CCMP2456. The sequence continues at coordinate 71,041 of CAJNDV010014058.1, forward strand.
GACCAGTCCAACCAAAAAGACCACTGCCTTGAAACCACTGGCTCCCGGCTCCGACTCCAGCTGCCCTTTAAGCGCCAAGGCACCACTCTGGTCCCCAAGCTCCTGGAAAATCGTCTGTGCCTGTCGGGCTGGTGGCGGGTGCCTACTACGATCGCTCAAAGAGCGGGCTTGCTCGCACCTCCTGTGCACAGACCAGGGCTTCGGAGTATTGCTTCATGCCGCTCCGCACCTTCACGGCCGTAGCTGCAAAGCCGCTGCTATGACCACCGACACAGAATGCCGACACAACTACACCAAGAGCCCAGATTTTTGTGGACGCGAGCCCATCGAGTGAAGACCCCAAGC
>CAJNDV010014069.1:0-10715 GCA_905221635.1 Symbiodinium sp. CCMP2456
TACCTTACACAACTTTACATTGTTACATTGCATTGCATTGCAGTACATTACATTGCATTACATTACATTACATTACATTACATTACATTACATTACATTACATTACATTACATTACATTATATTATATTACATTACATTACATTACATTACATTACATTACATTACATTACATTACATTACATTACCTTACGTTACGTTACGTTACGCCACATTACATTACATTACATTACATTACATTACCTTACATTACATTACATTACATTACATTACATTACATTACATTACATTACATTACATTACATTACGTTACGTTACGTTACGTTACGTTACGTTACGTTACATTTCGTTACATTACGTTACATTACGTTACATTACGTTACATTACGATACGTTACATCACGTTACATCACGTTACATTACGTTACATTACATTACAATACCTACTTACCTACCTACCTACATACGCACACCCATACCCACCCACCCAGCCACCTACCCACCCACCCACGCACCCACCCACCCACCCATTCACCCGAAGAAGCTGTCCGTCGACTCCGAGGATGGGTCTCGAGACTACCGTGTTGCTCCCAAGGACCAAGCTGACCGTTCTGCCCTTTCGGAGAGATACTCACCACATACACTGTAGTTTAATGTGGATTTCTGACAGGGAGCATTCTCTCTGGTCTTGTTCTCGAGCTCTGGATGTTAAAGAACGCCACAAATCATCTCCAACATAGTGGTCTGTGGCCGACGAAAAATCCTCCAATCGGACTGTCTGCACTTGACGAGCGCCCGCTGGCTGCAGGACTTGTCTTCGCCTCAGATCGCCATCTCGCGATCGTTGGGCGACCTCATCTTCAAGGTCCGTGGGTTGACGTTCACTGAGTACTGACTGCCGAAGGTCTCAAGCCGCACACCCGAGTAAGTTAAGCATTACATGCGTCAGACAAAACAGGTCGGTGATCGGTGTGTGGAGGATGAACCATGAGCCGCGCTTTGCACAGGACTCTGGGGTCATTGCGGTCCCAGAGATTGTGGAGTGGCAGGTGAAGAAGCCGTCCGATGCATACGTGCTTGTATGCAGCGATGGCACCTTAGATGCAGCGAAAATTTTTATGAAGAGAAGGCAATCTGCCCTGAATGCAATATGCGTGTCCCCAACGTCACAGGTCTCCGGGCAGGCTCAGCTCGCATGCCTATTTCAGAGTTGACGGGACGTGAACATCGCACAGTACCACAATGTGAACCGTGACAAAGCCATGTCAATGTCATTGCGGGCTCTGAAGAGCAAAGTCAGCTGTTGGCAGGCAGAACCTGCAAGCACGACAGTTTGGCAGACATCATACAGCCCCTCCACTGTGTCAGAGTCCAGGAGCCTGAAGCTGGAAACCTCTGTAAACCTCTACAAACCCTGACCCTAAACCCTATACCCTCTACCCTAAACGCGAAACCCTAAACCCTACAAGCCCAAAGGTGTCTGGGAGTTTCTGAATGCGATGGACCTCCGTGGCTTGACCCTGGAGGCCATGGATTTGGATTCAAATCGCTGGCACAATTACTGCATGTAGGGCTTGAGGTTAGTTCGTTCGGGTTTAGCAGGCTTACGGTTGTTGGTTTCGGGTTTGGGGTTTGTGATTCAGGGAGGGCATCTTGGATTAGGATTTGAGAGTTTGGGGTTCGGAGGCGATGGGTTTTGATTAGGGCTTAGGCTTAGGCTTAGGCTTAGGATTTAGAGCTTCCGGCGGGCTTAGAAACTTTGAAACTGTCTGAAAGACCTACCAGACCACCCACAGTCTTCATTGCAGCTCCTTTTCTGGTTTAACCAGTTTTTCTGTTTAACCCTAAACCCTACACCCTAAACCCTAAACCCTAGACCCTAAACCCTAGACCCTGAACCCTAAACCCTAAGCCCCCTCAAAGAGGAGTTACAATGGAGACTATAGGTAGAGTGAACAGGGTTTCGGGTTTAGGTATGCATAGATCTTTTTGCAGTTTGTTTCAACAGCCACAGGGTTTTCGGTATTTAACATTGGTTTTTCATCGACCTGTACGCATTGCCTTCGATGAGCACGCTCATCCTCGGGCTAGGTAAGAGGAGGAAGTTACTCGTAACAAACAAATAAAGGTCAGCTTCATAAGAATGAGATATCCCTTTACGATACGTAGGAGGGTACTGTAATGAACGCCCCCCACTGTTTCGGTATATCCACATCGCGTCACGCTTATGTTTCGTCCTGCCACAGGAGCCCCAACAGAAGTCCAGGGATCACCGTCAAAGACATCACGCGTGATTTTCCCAGCCCGTCTACAAACCTAGGTCCTTTGATCTCACTTCTTCTCTCTTGCTTGAGCCTGCAGGCTTTGAGATCGGAAGGCGCCTCCGCGACCGAGGTTCGGAAGCCCAGAAACCACCTGACCCTAAACCCTAAACCCTAAACCCTAAACCCTAAACCTGTGGGCTCGAAGGGGCTTGGAGCGGGGGTTTGGGTTTCGGAAGTTGATGGCCGAACTCCTCGGTGGCTCGAGGTTTAAGGCATGGAAGCTTTCGCAGCTTCATGGGGACCACCGCCTCGGACCCTTCTAGGCTAGGCAAATACGTCCGCCGGTAACTTTGGATGTCGACATGTGCCCCGTGTTAAGTGCTGTGTAGGTGAGGTGTGCGAATCTGCAGCGATTCGAACACAAAGCAACACAGAAGCTATACTAGAGTTGCCGCCGCTCTGTAGAAGTAATGGACCGGATGGCAGAAGGATTGCCGGATCCCGGCGCATCGGACAACCGGGACAGTTCAGACAGAGAGTTCGTACATGACGTTTTCAAGAATCTTGCCATGGAACGGTTCCTAGACTTCGCCGGCCCTCAGATCCATGCAAGAACCGAAGACCACAGAGTGTGTCAGGTGGTACGTGACCTTGTGCAGCGAGCCAAGCAGACCTGGAACGACATGGAGGCAAAAGTTCTCTTCCAACAAAGCTTGACAAATCCTAACTGCGCATTGGTCAGGCAAGCCAGCTGTAATAGCCGCACTCCGGGCTGCATACCAGAACGTCCCCCGGAGAGGAGTACTACTGTGACGACATCACGGTGATGCTGGCCAGCCTGAGTGGCGGGCTACCCGCATTGCTGAGGGCTCCCAAAGAAGGCTGCCCAGGCTGTAAGCAGGGGTCGTGTCCTACACAATGAGGACAAAGCCCTGCTGCAGACTTGGCGGGTATACATTCCCAGAATTTCTTTAAACGTTCAGGTGTTAGCTCCGGTCATTCCAGTAGCGTCTTTGCCGTGGCATTTAGTCATGGGGCTGCGAGACACTGTCCAAGCTGTGCGCATGCTGAGCAATGCCTGGCATCAGCACAAATCTTGTCTCGCCAACAGCCAGTTTAATTATCCGCTGTCTCAGATCGGATCAAGCCGTGGAGTGCCCCCTTGAAACGCGCAATGTTGCAGGCTAGTCACTCGAAGTACCTCAGGCCTTGTTCAAGGGCAGCGCCCGCGCAACCCAAGGGTCCGAACTGGAGCTTGGCGGTTTTGCTCGGCATGGATGCTTGCAGTAGATCGCACATCCGGTGTTGCAAACAGCTTGTTCCAAGAAGCTGTACTTCAGTCGTTCGCGTTTTCCTGGCAACTTCGATCATAACAGTGATCGACCCTCACCAATGCACTGTACATGCATAGTCGCAGTAGCAACCTCAAAGCTACCGCTACGCCGGCGGCGGCGGCTGCTGCTGCTCTTCTTAATCCTAACTTAACTACTGCTACCACTAGGACCACTACCGCTGCCACGGATACCGCCACCACTACAACCACCATCGCCGCCGCCACCACCGCCACAACTACTACTACGACTACTACTACGACTACTAAAATGACTACGACGACGACGACGACGACTACTACTACTACTACGACTACTACTACGACTACGGCTACGGCTACGACTACGACTACGACTAAGACTACGACGGCGACGACTACTACGACGACGACCAGGAGGAAGATGACGATGACGAATACAACTAGTTACTACTACTACTACTACTACTACTACTACTACTACTACTACGACTACGACTACGTCTACTTCTGCTTTTACTGCTACTACTACTACTACTACCACTACTACCACTACTACCACTACTACTACTACTACTACTACTACTACTACTACTAACTACTACTACTACTACTAACAACAACAACAACAACAACTACTACTACTACTACTACTACCAACTACTACTACAAACTACTACTACTACTACTACTACTACTACTACTACTACTACTACTGCTACTACTACTGCTACTACTGCTACTACAGCTACTACTGCTACTACTGCTACTACTGCTACTCCTGCTACTCCTACTACTCCTACTACTACTACTACTACTACTACTACTGCAACTACAACTGCTACTTCCAATGCTTCTGACGAAGAAGACGACTAGCACTGCTGCTGCTGCTGCTTCTGCTGCGGCTGGCCGTGTGTCTACCAACAGGAACTAGCAACTCGAAACTTCGTTCCTGCATGTTAGCTCTAAACCCTAGACCCAAAAGGGGCCTGAGCCCGTAGCAGTCCAAAACCGCAGGACCCCAGGAGCGTCAACAGCCTGAAAGCTCGGATGTTCCCGACCCAGTAGACGAAGAGGCGCTGGAGCTCAAGCAGCAGCTTGAGATGGCACGCCAGCAAGGCAAGCCGAGCGGGAAGTTCAAGTGAAGGAGGGCTCAGGAGGGCTTTGCAGGGTCATAAGGAGGCTCGATGAGAACGCTACTTCTCGTCTTGCTCGTCCGAGCAGGGGAATGACGGGACACACAGTGACCGCAATCATGGGAACATGCAGCAGAGATGAGGCCAGGAATGGTACGTCGATAGCAATAGAATGCCATCAAGTAGACTCGAAAATGTTGCCACTTGTACCAGCAGTAAAGCCGTGACACTTGTGGATGCTTGCAACAGGCCTTCTTGTTGTCGCGGTTGACTACGTTGTACAACGAAAGCCAAGTTGCCCCTTCGTGCAGTGATAAGGTACCATGAGGGCCTATTCCTTATTATACTTATAGTATAATGGGCCCGGGGCCCCAAAGCCCTCTTCTAATTATGAAGGCCCCTACATTCTACGGACCGCGAGAAGAAGCCCAGAGGTCCTGCAGGTAGGGCGGTGCTCACAGGTTTCCCGATGGTCCATAAGATCAAGGTTTTCAGGCTAGTCCCAGAGCCAAAATCTGTGGGAACCCTGGATGTCCAGAGTTCGACCGCTAGCATGCTACGAGGATGAAATGCGGAGTCTGATTTCCTCTTGTCTTTCTCTTGCTGTCTCATCCCCCTTGAGGCTCTCAACCCGAAACAGGTTCAGGAGCTACTTCAACGCCCAGGAACTAGAACCTAAAAAGTCGTGAGAAGACTCTGTGCATGGCCCTGCCTTTGTTGAAGGATGGCCGGCGCTTAAAGCAGCCTGGATTCGCTGCATGCAGGTGGGGATTCGGGTTTGAGAGCACTCGCTTGCAGTGAGACTTTGCCGGAGTGAACCTGGGGAGTTTGTCGAAGGATGCCAGCTGCAATAGCCCTCATCCTCGGATCAACAAGGGCAAAGCCCATTCCTCAGGGTTGGAATCCAGGTCATATGTAATTGCAGAAACTAGAACAGATGCCGGCGAACCTGATGCCCCGAACCTGGCACTGTCTTGTTTACTTCTCTAAGCCAAAACTAAACAGGTCAGACGAGTGAGCTTCGACCCAACATCATTGCCACTTGGGGTGATGCTGTAACGAAGCCGGCCTTTTGCATCACCGCTATTGTAGGAAGTACTGTTGCGGCTTCTACAACAAGGTTACTACTATAAGGTTCCAGAATAAGGCTACTACTAAAGGTTCTACTAAATTATGGTTTCGACCCGGGTTCTATGTACGCGTTCTCTTAGAGAAGACCCCCGATGTTTTCAACTGCTCAGACAGCGCCTCACAGCCGCCGCTTCGGCCATCGCGCCGTCTCCTTAAAGGAGGCCCATCTCGAAGGGACAGCATGGATCCACGGTACCTGTTTGGGGCGCTTAGGCCGTTTGATGCTTTGTCTTCATGTCATGCATGTGTCAGCATTCTGGCTTCGAGGGCTTCTGCCCGAAAGGGTAGGGGAGGAGAAGGGTGGACCAGTTCCAGACAATAATTCTGATCTAGACTCCGATTGTTTCCCTGCTTCCGTTTGGCTTTGGCGACTTCTCCGACTCACGGGAGATGCTGCATGTCACATCGCTCTCCGGGGAGAAGTATGCCGTGCCAGCGGAGGACCACGGCGATGCGAGGGCGCTGAAGGCGTACTTCAGTCGTACTCACGGCTTTCCGCCTCGCTTTCAGCAGCGGCTGCTTCTCGACGGCAATGAACTGGACGATAGCACCGGGCTGGCAGCGTCCATGGAGCTGACCCTGCTTCTGCTTCCTTTGAGCCGCACGCAACCAGACGAGCTCTACGCTGCCATCGATGAGGGATCTGACGCCCAGGTGGAGACCCTGCTAAAGATCCCCCAGGACCCAAATCAAGCTAATGAAGATTCCAGGCTACCCCTTCACGTGGCATCTGCTGCCGGGAATGTTGACATCGTACAAATGCTGCTGGAGGCTCGTGCCAACACGAACTCTGCCAATCCAGTGGGCTGCACAGCCCTCATGTGGGCTTGCAGGACAGACTACGCAGATGTGGGACGTCTGTTGCTGGAGGCAGGTGCTGACGTGGACTTGGTCGATATTGACGGCTACACCGCCTTGATGCGCGCATCCGCCGAAGGCCATGCCAGCGTTGTGAAGTTGCTCTTAGAGGCTAGGGCCAGCACAAACACCGTCAGCGAGAACGGCTGCCCAGCCCTGATGTTCGCATCTGCACGTGGCCGGCCGGAAGTGACACGATTGCTTTTGGAGGCTCAGGCCGACCCCAACTTTATCACAAAGAAGGGTCTCAGAGGCTACACATCTCTCATGAAGGCATCCGGTGCAGGCCACACTCAAGTGGTTCAGTTTCTCCTTGCAGGGCGAGCTGACCCGAATCTCGTCGGCAACGTTGGCCTCACAGCTCTGATTCAAGCGGCTGGCCAGGGCAGGGTCGAGGTGGTTCGCCTGCTCTTGGAGGCCAGGGCTGACGCAAACATCTCGGACGAATCTGGAAGCACAGCCCTTGATGATGCCAAAGACCATAGGGAAGTTGTGGCCTTGCTCGAGCCCCACGTGGAACGGCGTCCAGGAAACACGAGAGAGCCTTCAGCCACCGGCAGCAGTTGCCAGGTGTCCTGAGACCAAAAAAGCTGTCAGCTTGTTGCCGTTTCTCAGCCAGCCTCAATATGAGGCCATATAGGGACTTTGATAAGTACTGTAGTATACAGTTGTATAATGCCAAAAATTAACAAGGAGCCCCAGAATAGTATTGCTAGTTGTCTAGGTCCTGAGCAAGCTCAAGCCCCCCTAAACCCTAAACCCCTAAACTCAGCCCTAAACCCTAAACCCAAGCCCCTGTGAAGGCCGAAGCCAAGGCAACCGATGCCGAGCGCCGTGCAGAGGGGAGCCTGGGCCTCAGGGCTTTCGGGTTCCTGATCTATCAAGAACTAGGTTTAGAGTTTAAGTTTTAGGTTTAGGGGTTCAGGGGTCAGGGTTTAGGTTTTAGGGGTTTAGGATCTAGGGTTTAGGTTTAGGGGTTTAGCGTTTCGGGTTTAGGGTTTAGAGGCAGGGTTTAGGTTTAGGGGTTTAGGGTTTAAGTCTAGGGTTTAGGTGTAGGGGTTTAGGGTTTCGGGCTTTTGGCGTCCGGCAGAGGAGGCTATGAGTTTGTGTACGGGGCTGCGCCACCTTGCTCGGCTGCGCTCTGCAACCACTTGAACTGCAGCGCGTCTCGAAACAATGTAGGTCATGCGCAGAGCTCCCTAATCCTAAATCCTGAGGCCGAGATGGCACGGAGTGCTAAATGTGTTTTTTCTTGGATCGTCTTCTTGCTTATCGCCGTAATCAATAGTCAATAGGCTAGTTTAAGTCTTATTTCCGCTTCATGGAAACTTTGAGGCAGATTCTCGTAAAGGAGGCTTTCAGGAGTGGTGTGGCTGTCGCAGGAGAGTTGGAATGTTCTGCCTCGATTTCGGGATTGCAGGATCTCTTCATTCGGTGTTGGGAGCTTCAGAGGGACAGGACGAGAGCATCGAGGATGACTTTCGGGGTTTTAAGTTTGGGCTTGAGGGTTGAACATTGGTTTTGCTGGGTGGTCGGGTCTCTTTTGCTCGGCTTGGGCTCCGTCCTGTAGTTATTGTTTGTGTCGTTCTAAACTGTTTGGAAGAGTTTCGCAGTGCATACAGCAATTATGTATTCGGCATCAAGTGTAGGGTACCTCGGCCCCGAATTCATATAGTATGAGGTACCGAAACGGATTTGCAACAGCTCGGTGCCTTTTTTTCATGTCCACGTTCATATTATCGCCGTCTCCATAACCGTGAAGCGCGAAGAACCCCTAACCGCCACACTCGGAGGTTGTAGAAGTTTAGATTAGCAAGGTTTCTGGGTTCAGGGTTTTTTTGGGCCCCTACTTCGAAGCACAGTCCGACAGATGGCAGAGCCCTTAGGCTGCATGCCCAGACTCGAGACGCACCGCGCACGGCGCCAGGCGCTGCGCGCGCAGCACGGAGCTGAGCCTCCAGGTTTGGCGTTTGAGGTGTCTAGGGTTTAGGGTTTAGGGTTTAGGGTTTAGGGTTTGGAGCTGGGGTCTTGTGGTAAGTTTCCTCGTACGCGTGTCTGTTTGTCTTTCATTTGGTCGCCTTGCTCTCTAGATGAGAACATATAGGGTTGACAGGCCATGTGGGTATGTACATGAATGCATGCAAGCACCTGCCAAAGGGCCTTCCCTTCTTGGACACATGCATGCATGACGATTCTTTTCGGCGCGTGTGCCTAATTTTACATGCCCATGATACATAATATAAGGGGCCTTAATAATTAGAATAGGGTTTTGGGTATTTTGTACTAGAGCTATAATAGGGAGCCCCCAAAACCCTATGCTAATTATTAAGGCCCTTTCAGTACTGGCAGTTGGGATTTTTCCGGTCGTTGGGTTTCCGGCACTCAGGGCCTCCTTGCATCGCCGTGCTCATGCAACAGCCACGGCTGCTGCGCGGCTGAAGTGCCAGCTGAACCGCTTGCGACCCTTGGCCACTTGGCAAAGGTATGCAGAAGGCTTGTGGGCTTGCTTCTGCTCTTTAGAGGCTCGGATTGATAGATTCGGCTGTTGCCTGTTGCATTGTCGGATTGATGCTCGAAGGACGGTTCTCCGAGCTTCTCGAATCACGGAACGGCAGCCTTCACGAACTCTGGTTGATTGCAGGTCTGCCGTCTGGAGACGACTTTGAAGGCCAGCCTTGGATCTTGCCCTCCACACTCCCGAGTCAGATCCTACATCTTCACAGCTCTTGAGCCCGGTTTTGTCGGAGGCCATGGACCAAGGAGCAAGACGCCCGGGGAAGCTTCGGGGTTGCTGGGCCCGGGCCTTGACGCCCTCTGCTAGTCGGATGCGCGGCACATTCCCTTCTGTGCCGGATTGCCCAGCGAAGCTGGCGGCTGGCCCACATTTCAGGTAAGAAACCACCTGCAGAGTTGTGGGCAAGGAAGGTTGAAGAGCTGATCTCCGAAGGCTCACATCAGACTCTACTGTAGGGTCGAGTTTTGGACATGCAACACATCTGGACCGCTGGCACGTGAAACAGTCACGGGGATCTTGCGCGCTCTTTGGCATCGCTCCTGGTGAGACTGCTGACTTTTCCTTCAGTGGCTTCACATGGCAACCGAGCTAAAGTTGCTAAAAGTTTCGAAGAAGCAGCAAGGAGAGCGAGAGAGAGAGAGAGAGAGATGGGGAGACAGAACAGAAGATGGGTGATCCGTGTTTATGAAGTTATCTGTCCCCGGTGGCAGCGTACAATGACACACACGCACACATGGGTTGTACGCAAGCGCCTTGTTGCGTCTTCTGTCCTTTTGGCTCTCAGCTGCAGCGGCAGGGTCTGGTTCATGTCTCCTCAGCCGGACGAGCAGGCCCTTAGTAGCTGAGTGGATACACTTTACACTTTTTGGGATAATATTACCCACTATTATAAAAAAACTGAAAGTGTACACTTTTTCTGGCTTATGAAATCAGCAACTAAGGGCCGGATTTCGAGGGACGCCGAACTCTGAAACTTTGCTCCTGCGGGAAGGTCCCAGAGCGGTGGCTCTGGTGGCCACTGCTACGCGGCCATGCCGGTGGCCGCAACCTTATTCTCACGGCTTATGCGATCTGTCAAAATCTGAAGGACAGTCGGCCGGAAGCCTTTCCAAGTGGTACTTTTTTGATGTGAGGCCGAGCTCACATTCCGGCGGGCGCGGCCCTTAGCTCTGGTCGAGAAGATGTCTATGCATTTTTGGAGGTTCAGCTGGCCGTGGCGTGCCTTCCAAACAGGTAGAAGCTTTGGCAAACTGGTAGCATGCCGTTCGCTGCAGTCTTTGTAAGTGTGTGGTGTCCGTCTCGGTGTGGGATATGATTTAGGGTGTATTATACTTGTATGTGAAGCAGACATAGATATAAATCATACAAGTACTCGTATTGAATGCATATATATATATACATATGTACACACACAGAGCGACCGACCGACCGACTGACCCACCTACCTACCTACCTACCTACCTGCCTGCCTGCCTGCCTGCCTACCTACCTACCTACCCACCCA
>CAJNDV010014069.1:36849-75004 GCA_905221635.1 Symbiodinium sp. CCMP2456
TTGTTGGTGGTGGTGTTGGTGGTGGTGTTGGTGGTGGTGTTGGTGGTGGTGTTGGTGGTGGTGGTGGTGGTGGTGGTGGTGGTGGTGGTGGTGGTCTTTGTGGGGCACTGTTGGTTCCAATGGTAGTGGTGCCGGCCGCAGTGCTGGTGCTAGTAGCTGCCCCTTCATCCTTCTTCTCTTCCTCCATCGCATTATTATTGCCACCCACCGTCCTTGTTCGTAGAAGACCCATCATCTTGGTCGTCTTCAGCGTCGCCGTGATTATGGTCGCCGTCGTCACCATCATGACCATCGTGATCCTCAGCATCATCGCCATCACCACAACCAATCGCCTCGGTTTCATCCTTGCATGTGCATTCCGTAACCATGCGCAGCATGAGCACTGCAGCAGAATGTCATCGGCAGTTTGATTATCTCGCCATCAACTCGTCACCATCGTCACCGCCCATCCTATCATCATCCTCGTCGTTCTCGTCATCATTTGTACAATCCAGGCGAGGTGTAGCCTTTAATTGTTATTGAAACTCGGTCAGTCTTCGTCTGTCAGCATGTTTCCCTCTTGTGCGGGTATGTTCTTGGCACTAGCGGGGTTCGTGTTTCACCGCCCTAATGAGAAAACCACAGCTTGAGACGCAAAGCTAGAAGAGGTCTTGCTTTGCCTTGCCTGAACTATTGCAGGAGGATGACGAACTCCGGAAGGCTGTCAAGCCGCTGGCTTAGTTTCGTCCTTGTCTGATCCAGGCCGGAGGTGAGGCTTCTGTAAGCCTGGGAAGGGCTACCCCCGTCATTTGGCACCAAAACAACGTTTCTCAACTAGCAGAAAGTTGGAGCGTTCCTGATAATCTGATACAACCCAGACCCGGGGCACTGCCTAAATACATGCAGAAAGGACAGTTGTAGTGTGTGTACTGCAGTAGTTTGAAGGATCTCAATAAGGCTCGGGTTTCAGAATAGTTGAGAAGCCTCAAGGGTGTAACCCAAGATTTGTTCAGAAACAGGCCTGGAGCAGGAGACAGCAACCATCATCACCATCATCAACCCTAACCCCAAACCCCTACGCCCTAATCTTCGTCAAAAATTCCCGCAGTTGCAGCTCGAAGATCGTGCTAGTATGCCATCGAACTTTCTCCCTTAAAGAACCTTCCCCAAAAGGCTTTATAGAAGTGTTATATAAATATTAAAAAACCCCTACCGAATCTGCTCTCCCAGGGCTTCGCTGACCGAGGAGCGGGAAGCCTGGGGCTTGGCAAAGAAGCTTACGGAGGGCGTTTAGGGTTTAAGGGCCCTGAACCCGAAACCGGTTTAGGGTTTAAGGGCTTCGGGTCTGGGGTTCTTAGGGAGTTTAAGGGTTTGGGCGTTTAGGGTTTAAGGGCTTCGGGCTTGGGCCTGGGGGAGGTTGGAGGTAAGGGTTTGGGGGTTTAGGGTTGAAGGGCTTCAGGGTTGTCTTGGGGGTGGGCTTTGTGTAGGAGCACCCGGTGGTGACCGGGAAGCAGCCGCAGCGTAGTAATGGGTTTTGAGCACTTATGAATAATAGCTCCGATCGTCCCTTTATCAAAAATATAGTAGCATACCCCAAAGCCCTACTCTACTTGCAAAAGGCCCCAAGATTCGAAGTTAAGATGCCCTGGGCCTGACGCTCACATTTGCGAATGCTTCCCAAGGAAGCGCTCGACCAGCAATCGGCTCAGAAGCGTTTTGGTCTGCTGTGACTCACTGCTGTGACTTCCACGTACCGGGTTTGGACTTTGGGTTTAAGGTTTTGGGTTTTTGAGAGTTGTTGCAAGAGCTACCGGCAATCATTTTTGATGGCACGTTCCTTCGGCCTGAGGCAGGCGACTGTCAATCGTTTCTCAGTGAACCCAGGTGGGCCACTGACCTACAAACACAGCTCGCTTCACGGCAGGCGCTTTCTGTAGTTTCGGTGCTTGGTCCACATTCTTAGTCCTGCAAACTGGTTTGTCTCGGTCCATGGTTGCCTTGGAGATTTCGAGTTGTACAGTAATCGATCCTGCCGTTTTGTGCCCTTCGCCTTGCGTTGTTTTGTTCCCTCCGTCTCTCCTTTATGCCCTGTACCTTACTGATGCATGATACAAGTCTGTGGTCGTAATCTTTGCACACCCGAGACCCTGCTTGGAGGATCATGGGACTTAGTAACTAGGGTTATAACTAAGGTAACTATACTTATAACCCCAATTAGGGTACTTATAACCTTACTTACTAAGTCCCATGGATCCTCTAAGTGGAGCACCCTCAAAACCGACCAAGTCGAGATGTGGCCAGGTGGACAAGGAGGCAGCTGAAGCAGAGCTCAAAAAGAAGGAAGAAGCCGTTCAGGTGCACTGCTCTCTGGGGTTTAATGATGGCTGGTTGGTATCCGGGCCTGGAAGGGTTCGCTCCGAATTCCCAGATTAGGCCTTCCCAAGCCCATGTCGGAAGCGCTTCAGGCCCGTCGGGAAGAGGAACGGGCACGGAAGGAGGAGGAGGCACGCAAGGCGCGCCTGTGGGAGGGCGCAGGCTCAGGATCTCCGCGGTAAGAAAGTTCAAGCCGTGGAGATTGTAATGGCAGTTGGGCACAGTTTGAACCCTGATAACTTGCTTGGAGGTCCGGCATTGATTCGGCCAAAAGGTTCAACATGATTTTCATTGGATCGACCCAGCCAGGAAGTTGGGCGAAGCTTGCTTTCCAACAGGAAGCGGCTGCAAGTTGCGTTCCGATCAGTCCTGGTTTCTCGTGGGAGCGTAACACCCGCGAAGCCGGCCGAGGGATGCGACCAGCAAGGAGCAAGAGGTCTAAGGTGGACCTGGACCTCTGAGAGATGAGGAAGCATAAACAGCACAGAAGACTGTATGAAAGCAGCTGAGCGAATACAAGGCGTGTTCTTTCAACACAAATGTTCTGTTTTATGTGGTGTTTCTGATTATCGTTATTGGCCGTCAGTCTAGGACTTGCATGGTGATGTTGGCGATGTTGTCGTGGGCTGTTGATGATGACGCTTGACAGTCTTCTTACGATGGTCAGGTGCGAATCATAGCAGTGCCGCTTCATTTTCTTGCGCATGGAGACCATCTTCGCATGTGTTCAGCCCGACCTCCGTTGTTCGCCTTTCTCGGCGTAGGATTTAGTGATCAGGGTTTTCAATTGTATTATATTAGGGTCAAGATGCCAAGAGCCTACGTATGCCGACTACAAGGAACCGCAAATCTTCACTGCATCTGGGAGCTCATTGTTCATTCGGTACTGAACTGTTGATGTCTTATTCGCGACACTTTTGAGGGCTTCCTCACTGGGCTCAGTCTTCAGTTGTTGAGTGCTTGTATTATCAGAAGAATGGGAGCCACAACATTTGCTGAGGTTCGTGTTCCCTTTCTCAATCATTTCTGTTCTCAGTGGCAGTGGCCATGGCTATGGCTATGTCAACCCTAAACACTAAACGCTAAACCCTAAACCCTAAAATTATTTCTCATCTATTTAGGCTTCCTTGCTCTTGTCTGTTTCGTCTCACCGGCCATGCGCCAGGCGGAGGAGATCCGTCTCATGGGCAAGCGCCCCCCTGGTATGAAAAGGCCGGCAAGAGCCTTGCTCTTGCGCTGGGCAGAGAAGTTGGCACAAAAGTTTCGATTAGGGCTTCAGGTTCAGGGAGTTTTGGTGTTTAGGGGCAGCTCGCTATGGTATCAGATACCTAAGCCCTAAACCCTAAACCCTTATCTGCCTCGAAGTACGCCCTATCCGCTGAAAGCCCGCAGCCCCTAAGTGGCAGGACTCCGTCCCGGTCCAAGTCCAGGCCCGACTTTGGGGCCACGTGTGGCAGGAAGGTCTTGGGGCCTAGGTCCGGGGTTTAAGGTTTAGGGCAATAAGGTTTAGGGTTTAAGGTTTAGGGCAATAAGGTTTAGGGTTTAGGGTGTAAGGTTTAGGGCAACAAGGCTTTACGCCTTAGGGTCTTGTGCCTTTGCATTGGGCTCAGCTGGAAAGCCCACAGCGTCCAAAAGCCCTACGTCTTGCCTGTGCTCCCGCCGGGCAAGGAAGAAGAAGGACAAAGACAAAAAGAAGAAAAAGCCTGGCCCTTGGCTCCTGATGGACGCCATTGATATGTCGAGAAGCCTCATATATGGAAAGGAGGGCCGGGTTCCTCAAAGCCTGCGCATCGCCCTCTTTCAGTCTTCCAGTTTGATAGTAGCTCTGCCGGCCATGAGGCCTCCAGCAAAGAAGCCCTGCCTGCCGAAGTTACAGCGGAAAGCTGGTTCTGGGTTCTAGGTGTCGGGCATCAGGGACGTCGGAATGCCCCTTTTCTTGTGCTGCCCTACATCTTCATGACTCGAGTATATACTCGAAGTTGCACAGTTACCACATGGCTCCACGGATTAATGCTGCGGAGTACTGCGACATGGCTACAAACCGGCATATACCTGTACTGTAGCAGCATACTGTAGTCATGCTGGTAGCAGGAAGTTTCCATCAGAGTTACCTTCAGGAGTGTGCAGTCCTAAAGGCTGATTGCGCCGCAGTAAGAATCAGTCAGCGGAATTCTTGTCATGCTCCAACACGGCTTGCCAGGAAAAAGAAGGAGTCCGACAGCCGTGAATCAGAGGAGGCAGGCACACATCAACGGCTCAAAGGTTTTCGGTTTGAGGCACATGGCACATATCTGCTTCGTGGGAGGTGTTGACAGGTCGAGCAGAGCTCCATGGGTTAGTTGCCGAACGACTCGGTGCCCAAGAGCCTGAGCAGCTGGCAGGAAGAATCCTCCGAAGAGGAAGTGAAGAAAAAGACCAGGCCACGCTGCATCAACTCCGCCACGGCGGCACCGTCCACATCACAACGAACCAGACGCAAAAAGTAGGTTACGCGCGCGTGTGTGTGTGTGTGTGTGTGTGTGTGTGTGTGTGTGTGTGCGTGACTGTGCTGGAAGCGTCTGAATTCTTTCAGCATTGCCAGCGCAGGAGAGTAAGAGTAAAAGTCGGCAAGAAGAAGCAGAGACCTCGGTCTGGTTTCGTGTCACCACGGAAGCCATGCACGTCATTTCTCTCGGTTCCCGGGCTGTGCTTATGAGACGAATCGAACTCTCAGCTCGGATCAACCGGATACGAGTGCAGAACGGTCGCAAGATAGTCCTTTCAGCGATCATGAGAGTGCAGCAGAAGTGCTGATGATAAGCTGCATCATCTTCAGCCATTGGGCGTTCATAGCTTTCACATCGTTATCGGGAGGGTCCCAGGGTCAGGGTGCATAGGAGGAGTCACAGTGGTTTCTTGTGCCGGTGCTTTGTTGTTGTTGTTGTTGTTGGTGGTGGTGGTGGTGGCGGCGGCGGTGGTGTTGATTTCGTTCCCCAGTGTGTCTTGTTTTTGTTCCCAAGTGTGTAATGTTGCACCGATCGTTTTGCTTGATTTTGTTCCCCAAGTGTGTAATTGCACACCGATCGTTGCTGCTGCACCTGCTTGACTCTGTGACCACACACACACACACTACTGGTAGTCACTAGTTGAAGGGCTGCCGCACATGTACAATGATTTCTCAGATAATGGACTCCTAAGTCAACTAAGCGTCAGTTCATTCGTTACCTTTCCTGCTTCGATCTCAGTGCTTTGAAATGTTGTTCTGGACGATCTAGCTCCCAGACACACTACTCGACCACGAGCCTGCGCCAATAACGAGAAGCACATGGACATGAGGCCTGTTCATCATCGGGAAAAGCTATGCTTACACAGAGACTCAAGTTCATGTACATATCAGATGCGCTCACACATTCAAGCCGCTTGCGGCAAGAGCAGAGCGGCCATGTAAATAAAGTGTCGTACTGTATGTATACATATTAGTACATAGATACATGAATATAAATATAGATACAACTAAGTAAATAGAGAGAGAGAAATACATGTGTATATGTATATATACAACGCAAGACCATCTGTACAGGTGTCAGTGTAGGTGCAGTTGCAAAATCTCTTCGACATGCAATCATGTAGCCGAGGAAGCCGAAGCCTCCGTCGGACGAGTCGCGCTCGCGCTCGCGCGACGACTCCCGTGATGAGTCTCGTGGTAGGTCGGAGCCAGACACTCAAAGATGAAGTGCAGGTTTCAATGTTCTCGGCTTGGGGGGAACAATCGAGAAAGTATTGCTGCATGATCGCAGATGCCGCTTTCTTCACTTAGCCTATGCGTGAAGTCACTGACCCTATGGGTAGTCCTGCAAAGTGTGTCCTGTGAGGTCCAGAAGTCCGAGCGGCAAGCGAGGGCGCAGGTAGTGAGCATCAGAGCACCAAGCGCCAAGCCCAGTGGTAAGAAGCAATGCATTAGACTAGCCACACGTAAAGCAGTTGAAGCACGTTTAGCTCAACTCGACTGCGACCACCGCGCTCTTGACCGCAACAAAGATACGCTGCGCGTTTCCTGGCAGTCCAGAGTCCAGAGACTAAAGTTTCGGCTTATAAGTCGGTGGCAGTTAGCAGGGGTTCGAGTTGTACCGGCCCTTTGCCAAAACAGGCTCAAGCTCCCGCATACTGCATACTGCACTGAGCCCAGCTCCTTCAAGCCATGGCCAAGTCAAAGATGCTCGGTTAGATGAATCTCTCACCTGGGCTTCGGATTTTTCCGTGTTTTCGAAAGGGTGACTCCTTGGGGCTTCCTGAAACTTCTATGAAGTCTGTGGAGTGCTTATTGGGATCTTTGGTCTCTTTTTTTGCGGCTCCCACTTGCTTGAAGGTTCAAGGGTCTAGAGTCTAGAGTCGGTCTTTCCCGAACCATCGCGTGGCATAGAAGCCTAAATGATTGCGAGCATTAGTCCGGAATATTCTTTATTTTGTATGCTTATACTAGAGTATGCCACAAACCCCAGTCTGACTGCCAAGGTTCTATAAAACATAGACGAGCGAGTGTTCGGGCTCCCAGTCTCTGTTGAATCTCAGGAACCACACCGGGCACAACCAGATCTACAAGGACTTGCTCATGGTCAGTGGTGTGTGTTGCCGTAGTTAAACATGCAAGTCAGACGGCCTGCTACCGAAGTGTTGTTGACCTAATTGTGTTTCGTGTGCTCGGTTTGGAAAGGCCGTGCCAGCTGTTGGCTTGCACCTCAAGAGCCCTCGCAAATCCGCGTGGCACAGAACCACCGCAACGGCATCAAGAAGACCCGGCGCCCACGCAAGATGTCCATGCGCGGCATGCCGCTCGTCAAACAATCAGGTCTTTTGGAAGTTCACGGTTGCTGTAGAAGCTGATTCCGTGCAACGTCATCATGTCGAATCCACATGTTCAGACTTCGCTCGTCCGTTTTGTTGGCGGTCCGATGGTCGATGGTCAGGTTATTTGCAATACATCTTAAGCTGGACACTCCGGCAAAAGCAGATAGGCTGGCATGTAGGAGCAGGCTGCCTAAACTGGAACTCAAAACGGATCCTCCCTCGAACCAAATATGCTGAAGACCGGAAAGCCAGTGTCCTCCCATAAGAGGTTTCTACCCTGTACCCCCGACATCGCCAAGCTCTATTACAAAATCCGGAATAGCTAGCAATACTCGTCTATGGGTTCCGTGTCGTTCAGGAGTGTAACCCCCTTCTTCGAACCATTAAGGCCCATGCTATGTAAAATATGCATATGTGATCTGGTATTTTCTTATCTTAAACTATATGGTATTACATTATGTCATATTGTATTATGTTAAGTTATACTATATTATATTACATCATATGAATCATATCTTTTTATAGTAGATCATCTCATATCGTATTTTACTATATCCCCTTATTATTTGTTACGCAGTACCAGAACCTTAGACTGCAAGCCTTCCCCTCCAGCTCAGGAACTGCCGCTTCGTGCGCAACCAGGCATGGAACCCGGACGCCCACGTACACTATGGTTTGGGTACTGCCCCCACTCAGTAACAGTTGGATAATATTATGTTATGGATATATTACAGTAGGCCCTTAATAGTAGCCCTGTTATAGACTGTTACTGTATGGGGGCAGTACCCAAACTATGGTATTATCGTAGTTTCAGGGTCACTATATTGACGGCTCTATATAGTATAGTAGTTACTTTATAGCAGGTTACTACAATTGAACTAACAACAAGGGCTTGTGGTTCCACGAAGAAGGGATTCCCAGAGCTCTGCGTCGTTTGATGTTTGAAACAGTAGTTGGGGCTTGCGGTTTTTCTTGGGAGGGTTTAGGGTTTAGGGGTTCGCGCGTTTAGGGTTTAGGGTTTGGGATTTTGAAACATGCTACCTGTGCTACGTTACTGGTCCAATGCTAAACTTTGTCTACGTCCTGGTCGAACAGATGCTGTTGGGCCGTGAACGCGCAGCTTTCGTTTCGGCTCGAACCATGCTGACATCTTGGGGATTGAGGGGAGAGCAGGTGTAGAGATGGTTGCAAGTTCCTCATCTGTGGGCCGATGAAAGCAGGGCACATACTGTGAAGCAGGAGTGGTAAAAGAGTCTTGATCTCATGCTGGGGCCTACATATCACCTCGATTCCAATGCACATATGATCGCAGCCCCTGACACCTCTGGGCTCTCAACCCGAAGCCTGGAGCCAGAGCCTGCAGAAATATCTTCCCGACACACGGAATCCCGATAGGAACTTCTGGTCGCTGTAGCGCTGCTTTCATAGGTTCCCTGGGAGGAACAGAAGAACCCCAGCTCTGACTCGCAAGCCCTGTTGGGCTCCCGGGCCTCTTAGCACGATTTCCCCACACCCCAAAGACCTCTTGGATGTTTCGGGCTCAGGGTTTACATCATTTACATTCGTGGCTTTCAAGCATGGCGCTTCGGCGGCTTTGGACGCTCGCTTTGGTCGGTCTGGCTGCGGAGCAAAGCTGCGAGGGAGAGGGCGAGTGCCGCTGGACCCAGGCAGGATTGCCTCTGAAAGGCTTGCTTCGTTGGTAAACTTCTTTTGCAAGGGCAAATGTGAAGGGTTTGAGAACACATCTAGCTATCACGGTCACGATGCGAGCACCGCTGTGCAAATGCTGCTGCGAACAGCAGCAACGCAGCCAAAAGTTTAGCAAGAGTCATTGTGAGTCGAACGCTCAGCTCCGCCACTCTCCGGAGAGTTTAGGCAGTTGGCAAGCATGCAAGGCATCTTAAAGATGTCACTGTGGCAAGGTGAGCGAATGGATCAGCGAAGAGACTTACATGCTTAACCTGAATGTGCAGGGCTCAGCATACCCAGAGGTCTGCTAACAAGATGCCTCTGATAGCTTGTCAGGGGGTGGCACATGTCATTTTATTAGATTTAGTTAGATGTTGCGAAGTGCGGAGAAGCAGAAAATCACAATGGCTCCTAAAACTGTAAAGACGACCTCCCCAAGCTTGCCCTTGGCGAAGTAGATATTGCGGAAGCATACTTGGTGCGTGTTGAACTTTGCAGAGTTCAGCATGTACTGTAATGGATTTACATCTTCTGTGCACAACAAAATGGGTTAGGAACTGATAAGCAGAAGATTCTAAGCTTTGCTGCTGCCTCAGAGCTGCCGCTGCTTTACTTCCATGTGCCCCGATCTGGGGATCATCTGTAGGTGTTTGGGCTGGGTCATTTGCTGCCAGATCATTTCCCTGGAATGCGCTCATGCAGAACCCCCAGCAGAGGAACCTCCCTGAAAGTGGGCTCAGTTCCTCGCGACCTTGTCCGCATGAACCAAAGTCTCGCGCCGAGAAAGAGATTGCTGAGCTCTACGCAGGGATTGAGTTGGAGCTCACCTTGCAGGACAGGGCGCTGGGTGCTTTTTGCGAGAGCTCCCGGCACGGCCTCGCGCCTTGAAGGGAGGGAAGCAGAGTTTGGCAGGACAACCAGAGCTACGCACCAAGGACTTTGGAAGCCTCTCGGTCTTCGAGCTTCTGGCCAAGAAGCAGAAGTCATGCTGGGAAGTCAGCTCTAAGCTTGACAGCCTAGCTTCGTCTCAGCTTGATTATCAGATTATCCCCCTTTGCAACCCCGTCGAGTTGCGAATTTCATAAGTGATGAAGCCAAGTTGTGCCGCGGCGGCAGCTCGAAGGGCTGTGTGAAACCATCCCATCTCCGGCACCTCGCCTAAATCATCTTTGGACGAGCTATGACTGCATTCAAGTGCTTGGTACGAGGCAGGTTGCTCGTATTGAATCCATCGTTCCAGGCAGGACGGTTTGACCAAAGTTGCCCCATGATTCCTGCACGACTCCTTTCGTCCAACGCAACTGCATAGGATGTCGGCCCAGAACCTCTGTCTTCGGGACCATTTTAAGCTCCTGGCGCCCTTGTGCAGTAAGACTCATCGAGTTTGAACTGTTTCGGTTTTGGCAGATGCAAGGCGCTTGCTGAAAGAGGCTGAGCAGCCCGTTATCATCAAAGGCTTGGCAGAAGCTTGTCTTGAACTGATCGGCAGCGCATATTTCTTGTGCTTGTCCGTCCGATGCATGTTTTGAAGCCGATGTTGATCTCTGACGTTCATTTCATGAGTTCCAGCCCTGTGGCCAACGCACCATGGTGGAACCTATCTTGGTAGTATCAGAAGGGTGATAAGATTTCACTAGCAACTCACTGACTCATTGTTCGACCTCGGATCATGTAGCGTTGGTTGTGCCAGCTTAGCATTATGGTCACCTTCCGACAGCAGCATTGTCGCAATATTGGTATTACCACTGTTCTGTTTCCTACACAGTGTGTACTAGCCGTAGTCACAATCAGTCTCACGTCTCCGTGCCTGAGCAGCTCCAGCGTACCACGCTGTTTGTGTGAGTGTATGTATGTGTATAAGTATATCAATAAATAAATAAATAAATATATATATATATATATACATATATATATATGTACATGTATGACATATGTCATAGTACGCTCGTAGCCTCATGATGCAGTTTGTACGTTGAATCGCCACAAAATAGTTATCAGCCTGGTTCTGTATCGGTAATTGCACGGCAGTGCTGTGTGTGTAATATTCTTGTGTTGTCTTGAGCATTGTGTTCTGACTTGGTATACTGCATCTGCTTATGCGTGTAGCACATTCTGTCTAGGCCAGTGTTTTGCCGTGCTTGTTTTGTTGAAGCACCTGTTGCCAGTGCGTTGTTACATTACCAGCATCATGCACTTATACCGTCGTTCGTTTAAGTGACCTCATGGTCTTACATCTGTTTTAGTTTGTCGTAGCATATGATTTTATTCTTTTGTTGCGCAATCAGCTTATACTGCTATGCAATGTGTTTTGGGATCATTAGGAGTCATTGCATTCTGTTCATCATGTCATAATATGCTTTCGGTCTTCAGCACTTTTTGCTTTGAGCAGCATTGCTACTGTGCTGGCATTCGCCTGCTTCCTCACCAGGAAGGCTGGCCGAAGAACGGGTCTTGGAGCAAGGAGAGCGTGTTGCAAGCGCACGGCGGCTTGGCTGACAGGTGTGAAGTGCGAATCGTAAGACTTGATCCAGCAGCAGCTCTTCTAAGCTACCAAACTCTTAAGCCCGAAGCACCATGTAGCTTAATCCTACACTCCCAAGAAGGGCCCAGTGGCATCTGGAGACCTACACCTCAGGCGCTGTCGGCGTGACAGTCAGCCTGGGCAGCCTCTATCCAGCGGAGGGCGGTTTTCCCAAACGTCGGGTCAAGGTCGACCTGAAGGCCTGGGCCTTTTGCAGCATTGGGCCAACGGGGTGGGGGGGGGACCCTAATATAGTATCCCAAATAGTAAGATCCTTATTATAAGGAACCCATATATCAGGTAAAACTCCTCAAGCTTAAGCCCCAGAAAAACACGAAAGGGGACAAGAAGGAAGCACGGGTTTAAGACTAAAACACCCCGCTACGGCAGAAATAGACGACGCGAGGTATCCGCCGCGTAGAACAGCAGTGCGGCTTAACATCTTGACCAGGTTCGACTGCATTGAAGAAATCGCTTGAAACATTGATGGCATGGCGAACAGTAGTACTGTACTGGAACCGTCACGGAAGACTAACGGCAACTTGTATGAACTTGTATGCCTTAAGAGTTTAATGGCATAGTCTATGCTCAAACTTCAGCCGGGTTTGAAGGAGGACACGGGCCTGTAGTCCTTGTCGTGAACGTCCTGCGTGGTTTGCACAGCTTACAGTTGAACGGGGCTCGATGAGCTTGCAAGCACGCAAGCAGAAACTTAAACCTTTCGGTACACCACATTCCGCGACCGTACTGAGCCGCGCTTCAGAAGAATTCTTTGAGACCACGTGCATTCGATGGGACGTGCTGACCGGCTAACCCATCAGGTGGACTGAGACGTGAGACGTACTGCTTGACAGCGAGCCCCGAAAGTTCTCATGATGCTCGTGACTCATGCTGACTGTCGGCAACATACTCGGAACTGCTTGCTGCCTGTTGCGGACTGCTGCGCAGGCCCTGTTGATGTTGTCATGACTATTGGCATTGGGGCAATCATCTGGGGACTAGATCAGCGTTCGTACCATGTTTACAACGATCCGGAAAGCCTAAAGCCGTGGAGGACTTGGTTCAACGATTTCTTCCTGACAGCAGGCAGGAGTTGCACTTGAAACTTGAGGGGGGCCTTCATGTGCGCATAGACCCTCGAGTCTTGACTTCAACCAACAATCAACTTTCTGGCAGATCTTGTTACGCAGAAGCAGTGATTTTGGCAGGGGAGTGTTTTTGAGTCGTAGATGGCAGGGATTTCGACGGGCAAGATGCAGCACAGCTCAGCTCAACTTGACAGGTTTGTGGCTTTCGACAAGGTGACAAAAGCATTGCTCAGAAGAGCCTTGGGCACTGAGCCGCAACAACTGCTGGACAGGCCTGGTTACATGCAGTATGAAAGACTTTCTTCTCAATGGTGCCCAAGGATCCGAGGGCTCGGAAGGTCTTTTTCTTTTGTCTCAACAGCCCATTTCTTGAGCCCTTTGAGCCCTAAACAGCACTAAAAAAGCCCATTTCTTGAGCCCTTTGAGCCCTGAACGGCTTAAAAAAACGCTTGAGAAGCCTGCCTGTCAGGATGGAGGAGGACATAGTTCCCGTTCTTTCGGCTGGAGGGCCGAGGTCGGGAATTCCCTGGCACACGCACGCGGAGAGTCCCTTGGGCTTGGCATGGCCATCATCTTCCTGCGGTTATGTTGAGGACGGATTTTTTTGGTGACTTAGGTGGGGGCCATGCGGTGCCGGTGTTGTTTTGTGGTTGGAGTCGTGGTCGTCGTCGTGATTGTTGGCGTCATTATCTTCGGTTTGGGTTTGGGAAGTGGCAGGTTTATGTCTGTGCAGTAGGTTGGCAAGGCATTGGACCCAAAAAACATGCCTCAGGCTACTTGCTTTGCTCGGTGGGCACGAAGCGATGCTTGGCTTGCGTACTTGAGCCCCTCTGCCTGACTGCCAGTTTCTGGCCGCAACCCTCGCATTTTCCGGTCTTGAACAGGCTTAGCTCGTGAAGGTGTGATGGTTTGATGGTGGTCCGGCGTGCTCCAGACGCTCAGCCTTTCGCCACACCAGCCGAAGCCCTGAACTGAGTGACCAAAGTCTTCATTCCTCATCAGGAACCGTCCGAAACGTCAGACAGTCACTTTGGATCGTCAACCGCAGCTGCGAAGCGCAAGGATGGTTCACTTTCCCTCCTGGCACTACCGGCGCCAAGCAGCGCGGGCATCCCTTCCTGGGCAACTGAGACTTATTTGGCGGTTTCCCAAAATAGGGGACCCTAATATAGTACCCTAAATAATAGGATCCTTATTGTAAGGACCCCAAAATAAGGTACCCCTTATTTTCGGAAGCTCTCATTTGAGTCTTTGGCGGTTGTTGCTAGTTCGGCGGCTTGGCTCTGGTGGAGTTCAGAGCGCGGCTCACGGTTCAGCGGGGCGCAGTGGTAATGAGGAGGAGGCGGCAAGAAGCAGGACTCCAGGGCAACGATAAGGCAGTCAACAGCAAATGGGCGAGCAAGTAGCTTCATGAAAAGGTCAGTGCGCACAGGCTCGTACCAGGTACCAAGATGAGACGGACATAGCAGCATGATTGACAGTCTCCATCTTGTCCGTCTTCTTGTCCATTATTACCCTCACCCTTGTTGTCACCACTGCCATCGCAAAACGGTTGGGTGTGAGCTAGGGCTGGTGCTTACCTTGATTGACTTTGCACTAACTCTCGTCTGGTGCGTAAACCCGTTTAGCCCGCGAGTAGCGGTAGCGTGTCCATCATCACTTTCATGCTGACAACTGCAGATTCTTGCAGTCTGCTTTTGACACTTTACTTCTGCTGGTTCGATTCCTTGTGATGGCCTCACGGCCCAAACGGTGGGAGAACCGCGTATGCCGCACACGTCCGGGTGCATCAGCCTCGATAGATCTGCCAGGATGTTTGCAGGCTTATTCGAGCAGCAATATGCCGTGAGCCCCGTTCGGAACCCACCAAATTCTTCAGTCACTGGCTCGCGTAAGGTTCCCTGAATTGGACCCGTGTGGTCTTGCCGAGCCTCCTACCGGAAGAGCGCCCCATCAGCTTCGTGCAGCACCCAGGCGATTTCGTGCAACTTGGCATCTCTGCTTTACATCATAACCGCAAGCCCTAAACTTTAAACCCCACACCGCAACAAACTGCTGGTCAGCTCCATGACCTGTGAGTGATTTCGACGGTGCATCCGGGTTTAACCTGTTCCGGCATGGTGATGTTATGGGTTCAGAGTCAGGCCCACCGCAGTCCATGTCGAGGAAGTCTTCTGATCTGAGCAGTTTCTACTGTTCTCTGTTCTCTTTTTACATGCTACACTGTGCAGTGGTGCTAAATTGTGCCATGATTTCCTCGTGCAAGGTGTCTATGCAAGAAACTGACAAACTTTCTCCTACCCGTAGTTGCAATTGTCGGAGGTTGCCTCGATTGCTGCGACGGAAACATGATCTGTTCCCATTAGTTTCCGCCCTGCAATGTCGACCAATCCTGCCCCGACGGTAAGTGAGAAAGGTACCTTCCTGCTGCCTGGCCTCACCTCACACTGAACCTGGACGATTCCCTTTGTTTCGGCTCCTGGGCCGGCTTTAAATCAGGAAGACGCTGATAGGGGGATATTTAGGGTTTTGGTCCAGTGAAGATCCTCTAGGGGTCACCGATACATTACTAGTACCGCGCTGAAATCCGCTCGTGTGCTCAGCACTGGGACCGATGGGAGCTGCCTGCGCTCAGTGTGTTTGCAATCATTGAGCTTGTTTAGGGTTTATGGAGGATATGATGGTACAGAAGTCTAGTATTCATAGTATAGTACTGACAGTGTTGCCGTTCTGGTTCTTGTCAATCGGCAGACTCTCATATGGTCCTCAAGCCTTGTTTCGTCGCATCTGTCCCGTTCTTCTGGTCACCAGTCTATCCGGTTTGGCAGCCCGGACTCCCTGGCAGTGTGTCTTGCATGATGCAGCACGCCCCGACATGAGGAGAACGCTTTCGTGCCGACGTCGGGTATGAGTATGTACCAGGATCGGAGTCGACAGTAAGCGGATGCGCTGGTTTCTTTGCTGACCCTGTAGCCGTAGCTACTCCAGTATGAGACCTGCAGAGCACCAACGGCCGAGGATGGCAGAACTGGCTCGAGGACAAGGACGTGCATCAACTGATCAAGGGCTGCTCTGCTGCTGCTCCCAGTGATCCAGATGCCTGTCTGCGGGCGGCAAAAGGCCGGCTTCAGGCCGCGTCGTAAGGATCAGAGACGTCTTTGCTTGCGCGATCTCCTGGTGGACGTACAGCGAAAGGATGCAAGTGAGTAGGGTTGCATCTCGGGCCGCTCCAAGCCTAGGTACCTTGCTCGGCGAGATCTGCAATGACGGTTACTGCCCCTTTAGCTGCTTGTCTGGAGTCGCTGGACACCTCTTTTGTGGTGCCTGTGCTTCACAGCCCCAAATGTGGTTTTCCAGTCCAGATCCCCGCCAATAGCGCAGCAAGTAGAACCCCAAACCCTAAACCCTAAACCTTAAACCCCTATAAACCCTAAACTCTAAACCCTAAACATCGCCCAAAGCCTTTGAGAGGTCGGCAGCAGGCCGAGTTTTTCGACGACGCTTTAAGAGCCTCACCTCTTCATCTCGCTGCGGCCGGCCATTCTGCGCAGTTCGACCAGTCAAGGCTGTCAGATGGGGTGGGAAAGAACTGCATGGTAGGCTGTAGGCACCTGATTGTGGTTTATCAATACTCTATGCTATATGTACGTCTTCTATATCTCTAAACAAGTATAACTGCAGATAATATAAGTGGTTCAAGTTCTGTGGGAAGCTTGCTTGCAGCCTCAGTGCTGTTGCTGGCGGGTCGCCACGGGCAGCATGATGCAGCATGCATTTTGCTGCAACATGTTTCAAAAGCAGTTTTACTAAAGTCAACTGTCCTAAGATGCCGTGGTTGTCCGTGATCTCGTGGTTCGCGGTTGTGGTGGCGTTCATAAGAAAGCTACTGGCACGAGGTGCATGACAAGTAGTATGATTGGCAACAGTTGCTGTAGTGGCACTAGCATAAACAACACGAAGAAACAGATGAATGACCATGACAACATCAGCAACAACAGCAACAACAGCAGCAACGGCAACGTCAACGGCAACGTTAACGGCAACGGCAACAGCAAGAACAAAAGCTTTTCGATTCAAGTGAACGCTGCGCGAGCGTGCGCTGCGCGTGGCGGGCGATTACCGCTGTGGCAGTCACTATGATGGGTCAAAACCGACTTCGGCTCCATTCTGAATGGCAATTGTCTGAAGCTCCCAGATACCGGTAAGACCCAACGCAACCGAAACAAACCAGGGCCAACAACCAGGCCGAAGACCGGAGCCATTCTGAAGTGAGCCTGAGCCTCTTAGCCTTGACGCGGGGGAGGCCTTGCCCACTTATTGTGGGGCCAGGCCCCCCGCGCACAGGCCCCATGGTGTGCAATCACGCCCGAAAGTTTTTGGGCCAGACCCCGCCCCAAACGCAGATGTCGGCTTCACTGGCGTTCCAGAAACAGTGAAAAGCTGCTCTTCAGCACTCGCCACGACCACTACCATTACCACTACAACTGCGCGGGCCGGAGTCCGGAGGCTCTCGGCTGGCAGCGCGTGCAACGTGCAAACCGTCTTTCTCGCGCTCGCCTGAAGCTCAAAGCCTGAAGAGCAGGGTCGAGGAGCTCGCAGTACTCCTCGTGGAGCAGGAGGAAGAGTTACTTCAAGATCCCTTGGTCGCATCTCGACTGTTTGGTTTTGGGAGTTGAAGGGCGCAGTCCGCTGAGAGAACCGGACTTCCAGAGCTTGGTGCTGACACTTTAGGCAAGTGTGGTGTCTGATCATGGTATTTGTATTGCCATCACATGCTGAAAGGTTTCAGCTAAGATACCTGCAAGGTCGAAAGTCATGTCACATGAGCTTCGCTGAGGACAACTTGACCTTAGCTTATGGCTGGATTTTCTTGGCCCAGACCCTCTACAATACAGGAGCTGCTCTTTCCGCTGGGCTCGCCTGCCCTGGGCTCGTGATGTAGAGGTCGTAAAAACAAGCAGAAGGTAGTCCCATCATCCCTCCTTAACTAGTTACAAAACACGACACTATGCCGCAAAAGCCTGCTCGATATTGAGCAGCAAGGTCCGCCCAGAACCTTATCTGACTTTTATAATGGAGTTATCGATGCAAATAGAGTGGCTGAGCTGGACAGGGTTTACACGCGTTCTTTCCCGTTGCATCTGGATCCGGTTATTCTGAAATATGTATATCTACTCTGCTGCAATGCTAAAATTCCTAAAGCCCTACACCCGAAAACCGACGGCTCCCCCAAACTACGGGATTCCGGATGTCGTAGGGCTCAAAGGAAAAGGTCTGTGAGAAAAGAAAAGACGTTGCGACATGTGAATCTCACATTGATCTGCGCTACCGAATGACATGTGGTCGGTGGTCGTGTAAAGTGCACATTTTCAACATGGAGTTCAACATGTGTGTAACTTGTGTTTTTTTGTTTTTGCGATGAACGTATTCGACTGGTGGAAATCATGAAATGGCATTTCAAAACCCTACAGCCCTCAACCCGAAACCGTAGCTCATGGACTTGAAAGGAGGAGACAAAGACATGGCCGACGCCTTTCTGACCCGCGTAGGCTGGATACTGAGGGCCATTGCAACCTCTACCCCTAAACCTTAAACCAGACCCAGGCTCTAAACCCTGTAAATCCACAGCCCCCAACGCTGAGTGCTGCGGAATACTTCATGTGTGCCAAGTTTCACCGCCATCTCCGAACCTGATATCTTACAGACAGACTATCGAGATGTAGCCGGTAGGATGGATAACTGTAAAGTGACCGTGAGCAGTTGAAGGCTTTGCTCGGACTCTTGGACTCAACACAAGACTGGCTTGCCCCAGAACATAGGCAAAACACACGCCAAACTAGAACCTTAAATCCCAAGCAGGTCAGGGTTTGGGATTAAGGGTCAACTAAACCCTAAACCCGAAGACCACCCTGAACCCTAAACCCCTAAATTTCATCGTCTCCCTAAAAACCCTACCCTGGCTGCAGGCCGCCTCGTGAAGAATGAAGATTTGGCCATGGAGGCATTGGCCCTCTATGCCGCCTGGCCAACGGTTTGGGGGGTCTGTAGGGGTTTGGGGTTTAGGGTTTTGTTGGGTTCAGGGTTTTAGAGTCTACACGGTTTAGGGAGGGTCTATAGGGGTCTGGGGGTTCAGGGTTTAGGAATCACGGGAAGCCGGACGGTAGAGAGAATCCCTAGCGCTACATGGATTGGGGCTTTCGCAAGCGCAGTTAGCATCTTGTAGGTTTGCGCTTAGCGCAGTGGGTCTTCAGAGCCACTTCGCTGAGATTTTGCATTTTTCGAAGGTTCGTCTACCTTTAAACATGCGACCAACGTAGTAGTTTATCTGTCGCAACTGTGCGGTGCACAAATGGCATGTCTAGCATGGACTCACCATTCGCAAGCACGAATCGGGAGAAGACTCGTCAAGTGAGTGCATCTGAGGACAAGACCAACGGCACCAAATCCTTTGATTACGCGAATGACTTCAATGAGAGCAATGCTACTGTAGAGCGGCGTGAGAAACGAGAGAAGCAGAAGACCAAGCGCGGCAAAGGCGCGTGAAAAGGAGCGATGGCATTCGATGCCGTGTGAAGCTGTGGGAGTGTTAGATCTGCAGTCGACATTGGGATGGTGTGGTGCAGTTGGTATCAAGTTTTGCCTGCTGCGTGATTTCATGTGCGAGCTGCCCGACATCCTCGACTAATTTGACACGCTCGAGCTGCACACCCCGCCCGAGTTACAGGAACTGTATGATACTGTCTTGATAATGCAGGCCAGGCCCTGTCCGCGGCCTGGACCCCCTGAACCCTCACGTCCCCGAGGTCAGTGTTCCCAGTCTGAGAACTTAGATTCTCGACACGTGCACATGCGCCTGCGTAGCCGTGTATTCTCATGGGCAATCAGACATTCTTGAAGGAAGCCGAAGCTTTACACCCACTTCCGCATAGCCCGCGGGCGTGCCTTGTGCCTGCGAGGCCTTCGCTAAGCGTGGTATGAAGTGCACACCGGAGGCGGGTGCCGATGCGGTGTCGTTGTTAAGGAGAGGTTCCGGTGCCATGCATACATACATATACATACATACATACATACATACATACATACAGTGACATACACATGTGCAGAAGTGCGATTGACTGTGGTCTTTCTCATGCGGGGTTGTAAGGGCGCTGTTGGAACCCCGGCAGGCTCATCATGTTTTGTTTGCACAGCGACAACAGTCGTCATGGCGCAGGGCCTTGGGAGTCTAATTCGGCCATATTAAGCCCAGAGGCATCTGGCCATGAAAGATTAAACAACTATCATGGGCATCCGGCCTAGAATCTAGAAGACCATGTGCTTATCATGTTGCATCTCATTAGAGGATCCAAGTACAAGCAGCAAAGAAGCGGCAAACCCTGCTCAGGAGAAGGAGGAACGCCTGAACGCCCAGAAAGAGGCCTTTCTGTGGTCTTTGTTTGCTTTATGTGGCTGGGGCCGGGGTTTCCTAGCATCTTGAGAGGAATCCCATACGGTGAATCCAGCCGCTTACCTTCCGATCAGGCACAGTTTCAGGGGGTGAAAGCCTACGATGGTGAGCTGTTTGCTTGCAGTGTACATTGAGCCCCGCCGAACCCAAAGCAATGCCCCCCATTATAAATGGGGTTTTACATGTATATATAAAACATATATATAGATATACATACATATATATATATATATATACATATGTGTGTGTACACCCATGGTGTTACACCTCATACACTATACATGAATCTTTGCGCACGCAAAGGTTTTCATGTAATCGACAGCACCTAGTGAATCTACTGCATGCTGCTAGAGCGGCAAGCATAGGCGCAGAAGCGTTTTGATGAGCAGAAGAAGAAGGAGGCCTGCCTCAGAGGGGATGACCGGTGTTGACCGGTTTGTGATTTTATAACCCACTGCGATAATCATGCAATGCAGCACTTCAGGGCTCGCGTCCTGAGTAAAATAATTAACATGATTCGTGGTGCCATGAACCTGTAACCGTTCAGGGCATGCAGGGCCTAGGAATACTGCAGTGCCAAAGTCTCAACGGCTCCGGATGTAGAGATACGCAGAAAAAGAGCAGCACGAGAGCTCACAGGACTACAGGACTACACTGCTGCATTGTTCGGGGTAATGATCATTTGCGTACATCTAGATGCAATGGCAGGAAGGCAGCTGTGTGGCAAGATCGTCCAAATTGTACTGCACTGAACACTAATCGTGAACTCTGGGTACGGCTTCAGAACCGTCGGTTGCCTGGCTGCAGCTCTAAGCCCATTCATAGGGTAGAAAAGCATGACCGTCATATTTCCGTTCTTGCGCAATCCTCGTGCTGGCAACAGTTTAGGGTTTCAGGTTCCCGCAGTTTGGCGGTCTGGGTTTTTCCCCAACGATCGCGCTCCGGCCACATTGCCGTGCATATTTTGGGGGATGCATTGTATTCCCGCTTCAGTCCCGCTGCTTCCGCCTGCTCCCATCGCATTGCCGTGCTTGTTTCGGGTGCAACCATAAATCGTGTTCTTGCCAGATTCCCACATAGATTTTGTGACAACCCCACGTTGCCGCAACACTGTGGTGCATGTTCTGGGTGGAGTGCCTTGTGGATGCACGTATTGGTACATTCCATGAGAGCAACACTGAGCCCATCAGTACCAGCATCATTGTTACAGCCTGCCGTACTACGCTCAATTGCTTTTGGGACGTTTTTCCTTGCACGTTTCGTTTGACTGAGGCGACCTATTCTTCTTGCAGTTCCTATCCTGATGACTATCTTTGGCTTTCTGGTTTTGGGTAGAGAGCTTGATTCGGGCAACAAGGCCCATAAGTTGATACAGAAACAGCGAACCAGTTCAACCATAGTCTGGATACTGATGGTGAGCGGGTTCCTGTGTCCAGATTTTGATCGTGTCTGAGGGCATTGAACACCGGAGAGAATCCTGCACGCCTATTCCGCAGGCCAGCAGTTGAGAAGCATCCGAGACGTGATGATGACCCGCAGACGTGAGCTCATGGAAAAAAGGATCGTGGAAGCCAGCATTCCCAATATCCTCCCAGGCCGCGCATAGCACCCCGTCCTTTGAACTGTGGAGCACTGCAACCGCCAGCATTAGCATCGTATTCGCCTGTGTTTCGCTGCCGCAAGCCGCTGACACATAGGCCCAAAGAAAACGGCGATGCAAACACAAGCCGGGAAGTTGATGAACGTTTAAGCATGGAGCCCAGAGGAGCTGCTCAGCTGGGCTTTCATGAGCCAGCAACCCCAACTTCTACTCCATCCCATGCTTCACTGGCCTGGCCTCCCTAGACCCTGAAAGCTAACTAGGGCAAAGATCAGCCCCCACAGTGGGACGTCGCCGACGAACGATGTTTACCGGAGACTACCAACAAACAGTACTAAGTACCACTACGACTACAGCAACTTCTCGGTGCACTACCATCGCAAAACTTCAGAGCATGAGCAGAGTCCTACATGCCTCGAAGCTTTCCTGACAAGTAGGGGACGTATCGCTGCATGATGCCATGGAGCCGGTGCCTCTGACAGCCTGGACAGGGCGGAACCCATGCGAGCATGTGAATGGCAAACGGTGGTGGCCTCGTTTTCTTATTGGCCTCTTTTCGGTTTGGGTTTTATAGGGTTCAGGGTGTGGATTCGACAACTGATTGTTGCTCCTGTTGCCAAGGTATTTCATCGGAAATTTGGCTTCCAGCGACACAAATTGTACAGTCGCATTGCCCTTAGCAGCTTACCTTTGTGATGCTTCTGTGCGTTCACATCACGAAATTTCCAAGAGTCTATCAAGAGATGCTGCAGAACCGCCCTATGACCACGTATGCGGACAACTTCCAGGCCACCTATCTTGATGTGCGTCAGTGCTCTGTGGGTCTCATGTTTGCGCGTTTAGTGAAGTAAGTCTGGAGGACGAGCAACAAGCAAGGTAATGAAGCGCATCGCGTTGTAGCCTGTGATGAGCATAAATGTCTCCGGTCGTGTGTTTTTCTTCAGCTCATTGCATGGAGCGTGTCAGAAATGCCGCATAGCTGGTGAAAGCTTGTCGTATTGGAGCAGGTCTGTCATGCCTGTGCCGTGGCGGGGTGCGACACCTGCAGCAAGGAGGATGGCTGTCAGGACCGGCGAGCGAAAGCAGTCACACTTCCTCTGTTCCACTCTGGTGTCATGTCATATCTGGTGGACCGAGTCCTGAAGACGGCCCTCCAAATGAGGCGAGCTACCTATGAATGAAGCATACCCATTAACATCCCAGACACATATCAAGATAAGACAAAAGGCGCGTGCACACGAACGTAACAGCAGATTTCGAAGCATTTTAGTTTATTCGATTGTAGCCGGGCTTTCTCTGCTTGGAGGAGTGCATGTTTCCGCTCACGCGCCTCCTCCTGGGCCCGGACGATGCAATCGGCAGTCTACTCGGCAGCCTCGGCAGCGAAGATGAGAAGCAGTGCGTCTCTGTCTTCAGCCAGGGCCCTAGAAAGTCGATCTTGTTGCAAGTTCAGCTGCATCCAACAGTAGTTGGCGGATGCAGATCACAGGGAAGACGCTGCAACCTGAAGAACAGTCGGACCCCGCAACCAGGAAACTGTCAGAAGTCTTACAGGTTCGGTACTTCCTGACATGTTTATGCTAACCGCATGACTAGTCCAAGCAGCTAAGATGTATCAGGACTATGAAGTGAAGCATGCTATCCATGTGGCCCATATGCTGCAGTCTTCATCTTCGCCGGCCTGCTCCTCTTCACCGTGGTCTTTGCTGTGCTGACGCTGCTGAGGTGGGCTGTGCTTGTGGTGCAGTGAGCGGGGGCTTGGATCGTCAAATGACCCAGCTTGAACTTGCAGTAGCGCTAAGGCAAAAACCATTGACAAGCATTGCGAGCAACTGCAGAACATGCAGTCGAAGGTCACATCAAGCCGATCACACACCCAAGCACGGGACCACATCCGCCTTCCGCAGATTTCTCTGCTTGAGCCTGGTCTCGGCCCGCAGCCCAGGCAGAGCGGTGATTTGTTTGGTCTGAGATTCGGGATGGCTTTCAACAGTTGGGATGGTGTTGACTGGTGAATCCCTTCAGGGCATCTTTGTTGCTTAGAACTTGCGGGCACCCGCAGTGTGAGGGTGCATGTTCAGCTGTAGTACTGTAGATTCCGCAATTCTGAAGAAGATTCGCCTTTGCTGGACCGCAGCTTAAGCCCGAAGCTCCAGACTCTTGGCGACGGGAGCACACAGCGTTCCTGTGGTCGCAGGCGCCCTGGAGCATTCTCTGCAACATCGGAGACGGGCAAAGGTCCACAACTACTCCGTCCCGGGTAATGTGCTGGAGCCCCAGCATGAGGGATAATGTAGGGGCCTAGGTTTAGGGTTTAGGGTTTAGGGCACTTAAAGGATCATGGGACTTAGTAAGTAGGGTTATAACTAAGCTAACTATACTTATATTTACTTATAACCCCAATTAAGGGACTTATAACCTTACTTACTAAGTCCCATGATCCCCCAAGTAGGGGCCTGAAGAATTACCAATA
The DNA here is from genome assembly GCA_905221635.1 of Symbiodinium sp. CCMP2456. Lineage (NCBI taxonomy): Eukaryota > Dinophyceae > Suessiales > Symbiodiniaceae > Symbiodinium > Symbiodinium sp. CCMP2456. The sequence goes on from CAJNDV010014069.1 coordinate 60,844, forward strand.
CTATTGTGGGGGTTCCCTATAACAACTATAGTATAAGGGGCACCAAAACCCTATTCTAATGATTAAGGCTCCTATATTAAAGACGTTCACTTTGCTAATTCTGCCTCACGACTTGGTGCTGCCGCTGATTTCAAGGTTTTACCCCTTGCTTGCCACCAACGTGCAGAGGCGCAGGGGTTTCTATGGGTCCTATTCCTTTGAAGTTAGGTTCTGTTCTGTTATCAGAAACCCCAAAACTCTTCTCCTGCCAGGGAGAACATTTCGGGTCTTGCCCCGGCTCTCTACTTCCGACACCTGGCATTCCAGGCCGACCCGTAGACATGGAGGGAGGATTCGGCGGGTAGGGCCGATTCAAGGTCTGAGGATTCTCGTACTTGGGGGCTCGTGCTTGCCACGTTTGATTGCTGGGAGATACCGTCAGCCTCGGAGGGATTCGGGGATTCTTCAACCGAAAAAGCAGAAGGCAACTGATGCCAGACCATCCCATGCGATTGGGGACTTGGGAACGGGCTCGCAGCTCTAGGGCCATGAGGGAGGGCATTCTGTCTGGGTGGTCTACAGAATCTACAATTTGGTAGTTTGACAAGGCCCAGCACGCAACTTCTGCTTCGCGTTGCTTTTCAGCATTGATGTCTTCCGCATGGCTGAAGGCGCTACTCAGCTCGGATCTCAGATGGGAGCCCTGCGTTGCCTCCTCGCTTTCTGTGTCTTGCCCCTGCTTCCCGCGGCTGCTTGCAACTGATATCTCTCAAATGTCGGAAGCCTGGCCTGAGGTTTCTTCTTGATTGTGCTGTCACTGATAGGCGCCTGCAATGCTTGTCGTGCCAACAGCCGGAACCTGCACAAATACTTGCAAGACCAACACTAGCGCAAGGAGCTTACTTGCCAGGCTACTTCTTGCCTAACCTGACCAAAGAAAGCGCATCCTCCCCTCGACTCATTCGACCTGAACAGCTTGGCTGCGACCTCGGCTCTTCTCATCGCCGCAAGGCTTGTGATGGACGACTCTTCGATCGTTTGGCTAAAAGCCACTTGACATGGAGTTCATGTCTAATGGGATTTTTGGTTTGGCTGCTGACAAATCTTGGTCAGTGGAAGGCGAGAAACAAACACCCACATCATACAGTACGGGTCAAGGCGCGGTGACCAGAACTTATCCATCTTCCTGCATGCGGCTCTCGGAGAGAGTTGCAGCCTCTGCTTCGACGGCATGCAGGAAGTTGTTTTAATATCGTGACTCGCAGCAGATATCCCGCAACTCTCAACCTATCAGCCCATAGCCTAGCAATTTAAACCTGATGACCCAATGCTCAAGCCTCAAGCTCGGCAAACCCTGGGGCTGGAAACCTTTGGAGCATATACTCATGTAATATGGCTGCTCACATGCCTAGGGATGATGCTCATGCATACATACCAAAAACGCTGTATCCAACTTCCCGTATCATCATGGTCATGATGTTAGCTGCAGTAGCATTTGCTGGTACATACCCAGCTGTCAAGCAAACATGATGTATGCATGTATACCTGTATGTATGTATGTATGTATGTATGTATGTATGTATGTATGTATGTATGTAAAGTTTGTTTATACACAAAAGCATAAGCCAAGCTGAAGGCCTCGCTCAGAAGCTCCACGCTGTCATGGTCTTTGCTGCCGTCTCGGAGAGTGTTTGTTCGTGAAGCTTTGGTGGGGTTGTGCCCTGGTGGTTTTGGGAGTGTATGTGGGCTTCAGTACACAGATGTTAGCCCCCAGACTACGATAAGTGACCTCCTCTGCAGTTGAGGATTTCACTCTGTAGCTTGGGTGGCAGGTGGGTTTCGGTTCAGAATAACGATGCGGCGGTGGTGATGGTGGTGACGATGTGATGCTCACCTGAATGCTGATGGAGAAGAAGCGGACCATGCTGGAGATGGTGATGCAGATATTAGTGATTAGTGGCGATGACCGTGAGGATGTTGTTGGTAACTCTTCGTACTGTCATCACGATGATGGTTTGCTTCTGGTCTGGTGATGGTGATAATGACGAGGGCGACGCAGGGTGATAAGGATGATGTTGTTCATCATGGTGACTGTGATGGTGCGGACAGTGATGATGATCGCTCTGTTGACTGTTGCTCTGTCGTGTTGCTGTTGTCCCCATCTGGGCTTAGACAGATTCCATGGGCTCTGAGTGTGCCTCGGCGAAAGCTGCCCTATTTTTCATCAGAGTATGAGTGGTTCGTATCGTTTGCACTGTCAGTAGCAAAAGTTTAATACCTCGATCATAAAGTTGTCATATTACTTTGCCTCAGGGCCAGGGAAAGCCAGCTGCGCAACTCGTTGGCTCTGCCCTCTTGTCCAGTGAGGTCTTTGTCTTCTTCGCTGTGATCCGGTGGATCTGGACACAAGGACGTGCTGCTCGTGCCGAACACGAGGAGGCCTGAAGTCACCCTTCGGGTCTGGGGTTTTGGAAGTTCTGCCCCGTGGTTGGAGTCTGCCTTAAAGCTGGCTCTTCGCGTCTCTGTGCTGTTCACCGAAGAGTGGGGGTACAAAAAAGTTTGCTGAGCAGTCGATGCTCAGAGCAGCTACTCATCGCCCCCTGAAAAGTTCTTTTGCTGCAGCTGCCATGCAATCTGCTCCGTGTGGGTGCAGCTGAAGCCACTGAAGTAGACCGAAGCCCCAAAACCCTCGGCTCAAGCAGAAGTCTTTGGCTCGGAGCGCTTTGAACAGTGTAGTTGGTTCCGCGTTCTGTTCGCAGAGAGCATGGTGGATCCAGATCCCGAGGAAAAGCAGGAGGAAGAGGTCGAGACGGCAGAAGCCGGTGCCGCAGCCAAGAAGAAAAAGAGGAACAAGAAGAAGAAGGACCCAGCAGGGCATGCAGCGCAGGATGAAGAAGCTGTGCCGGCAAGTGCAGAATCACCCAATGCTGCGCAAGAAAGCGATGAGGAGGACAAGGCGGATGCAGCAGACGCCGCAGGCGACAAGAAGAAGAAAAAGAAGAAGAAGAAGGCCGGAGGAGGTGGGGCAAAGGCTTTCAGCATCCCCGAGCAGGACAATACCGCCCTCCGCCGGGTCCGAAACTGGGCTGCGGTGCCCACGTCGCGGCAAAGCCCAGTCTTCGACATTCCCGTCAGCGAGCAGTATCCTGACAGTCAGTTTCCTCTCGGAGAGTGCGTCGAGTATGTCGGATCCCACGCCTTCCGGACGACATCCGCTGAGAAGCGTGAGATGGAGCGGCTCGTGTCCTACGACTACGAGAAGATCCGCAAAGCCGGAGAGGTCCATCGCCAGGTCAGGAAGTACGTGCAGACCTTCGTGAAGCCTGGGCTGAAGATGACGGAGATCTGCCAGCGCCTGGAGAGAAAAACCCACGAGTTGGTGGTAGCGAACGGCCTGGAAGCAGGATGGGGCTTCCCAACGGGCTGCTCCCTCAACTGGGTGGCCGCCCACTACACTCCGAACTATGGGGACGAAACTGTCTTGCAATACGATGACGTCTGCAAGTTGGACTTCGGTGTTCAAGTCGGTGGTCGTATCGTCGACTGCGCCTTTACCATCGCCTTCAATGAGAGGTATGACCCCATCATTGAGGCAAGTCAGGCAGGTACCAACACCGGAGTCACTGGGTTCTTGTTAGGGGATTTAATCTAAGTTACCATAATCGGGATCCATTGTAAATAACAGGGCTTCTTCATTTTGGTATCTTACACTAAATCCTAAACCCTAAACCCTATCCCTTAACAAGAACCCAGGTCAAGGAAGCGGGCATCGATGCGCGCTTCCAAGACATCGGAGCCGCCATCCAGGAGACGATCGAGTCCTACGAGATCGAGCTGAATCTGGGCTCTTGTTAAGGGATGTTAGATATCAGTTACCAGAATAAAGCATCCCTTTTACCTACAATAGATCCCTATTATGGTAACTTGAATTAAATCCATTAACAAGAAGCCAGGAATGGCAAGACCTGGCCCATCAAGTCGGTACGGAACCTCAACGGCCACTCCATTGAACCTTACCGGATCCACGGCGCCAAGTCGGTGCCCATTACCAAGAACCAAGAGTCTTCCATCATGGAGGAGGGGGAGTTCTACGCCATTGAAACTTTTGCCTCCAATGGCAAAGGCTATGTGGTGGAGGATCTCGAGTGCTCCCACTTCATGAAGATCTTCGATGCGCAACATGTGCCCCTGCGCGTGAAGAGCTCAAAGGCCCTGCTTCATACGATCGAGCAGAATTTTGGAACCTTAGGTTTCTGCCGACGCTGGTTGGATGACCTGGGCCAGACCCGTCACTTGATGGCCTTGAAGAATCTCGTGGACAACGACATTGTCCAGCCATATCCGCCCCTATGCGATGTCAAGGGCTCCTACGTCACGCAGATGGAGCACACCATTCTGCTGCGGCCGACGTGCAAGGAGGTCGTGTCTCGAGGGGACGATTTCTGAGCCAATCATGGCGAGCTTACTTCGACATTATCGCCGTTGTAGTGTTGCTTGCTGTGTTTCTATTCTTATGCAGTGCAGTGCATCAAAATCGCTATCCAACAGCTCAGAATATGCTTTTAGCTCGAAGGAAGTTTATGGACAACCGAAGGGGTTCTGACTCGGTTGCTCTGGACTTGTATATACTTGCTCCATGCGAAATCACAGGTGGCGCTAAGCCGCAGCCTTTGTGTTGGCATGGAGAGCTTCCGTTTTTGGAACCGTCTTGAATTGTTTCAGAGAGTCGCGCGGTATTTGGTTCTGCTCAGATGGACAGCTATGTCAGCTGCGTAGCAGCAGACTTGCCGAAGCCTGCAACATTGTCTCTAGGTGTACTGCACGGAAGTGATTTGTCGTTGTTTGTCTTTTCTTCCGGCTGATTGCGCAGCAAGGCAGTAGACCTTCAGAACCCCTGTGTCATGGTAGCTATCGTCCAGAGTCCCCTCTGATCATCGTATTGACGTGTGCATGTGATGAGTGGGCGACTCGGGCTACCAAGGCACTCCGATGGGCCCAGTGTTTGGTAGACTGAGCAGCTAGTACGAGAATGGTGGTGTAGGAAGCTCTTCAGCCTCGGTCTCCCACACACCCGCCTCAGCCGCCCGGGCATCCCGACCCCATACCCATGCGCAAGGAAAAGAGGTGTCAACAAAAAAACTTGAAACCCGTTACAAGCCCGAAAAGCCACCGACTTTTTACAGGAGTTGGGCGACTCGAGCTGCAAGTTTCCGCCACTACTCGAAACAACTACAGAGATGTTCGTACGTGCTGCTACTACTACAACGATGACGACTGAGAAGCATAATGGTAAATGTAAGAGATGTAGTAAGGTTAAAATTCTCATACGTATCACCAACATGGGAATGCTAATCAGTTGGAATTGTTAGACCGGTCGTAGCATCTACAATAATCATGATAGTTTTCGCGTTCGTGATAACTAGGGGAATCGCAAGAATTAGACTAGTGATTAGTGTTTATGGTTAGAGTATGTAAACAAGTTACAATCGTAACAGGAACAGCTACTGTAATGATATGATGTATTTGTGGCACGCCTATCAATGGCCTTCGTGCCTGCCAACCCTCGATCCTATACCCCAAGCCTAGAAATCGTCGTGTCTGGGCGTATCGAGCCGACAAGAGGATTAGCGGATCTCGCTCTCATTCAACACTGACTGTAGGGTCTAGAAAGACATTGGATGTTTCTGCAGCCTCAAATCCGAAACGCTGCATCTTGAAGTCTTGAACGGCCAAGTCTCTGGTTCAGCCTTTTCTTGGGAAATCCCAGGGCGCATGTTCTTTCGGTGTAATGCTGCTTAAACCGAGCAAGCGCTTCGCAGTTGCCTCACATCTCGGACTACGCTCTGATGGCAGAGGGCTTCCCAAAGTCCAGGCCTAAGTCTGACGAGCACTTTATTCGGTTGTCTAGCTCCGCCCCAGAGCGGAGCAAAGGTCAAACCTTTGCATAGCCCTGGTTTTTTGGTCCAAGAGTCTAGGAGCTTGCGGGGGAAGCTTGCAACACTACTGAGCAACGCTAGCTGTCGCGACTGTGGTGCCACTCTTCGGGCGCCAGGGATAGTTCAGGAGCTGGGTTTAGAGCTTCCTGCTGAGATATGGGCCTAGAGCCTAGCGCCAGAAGCTCAAAGTTGAAGATGACGATTGCCAGCTTCAAGGGATCCGAGTTTTTTGCAGCTGAGAATCCGGGACTGTCATCAAAGTATATAAGCAATGAATCTCGGTCGTGTAGTTCTGAATGTTACATGTACGTGTACATGTATAAATAGACATAGACATATGGTTATAAGCCTTTATGTATACCGTTATACGTGTGCAGCATACATGTTCATAATCATACTCATGTTCACATACATATGCATATACATACTAATACAGGCATCTACATCTACATTTACGTATACCTACACAGTTCTGCACATATACATGTGCATGTAACATATACTTACGCACGCATACATGCACACATGCATACAGGATCATTTGTGCAACTACAGACATACGTACATACATACGCATGCATACATACTTATTTACTTACCGTACATAATACATGGGTGCATACGTACGTACCTACATACATATGCATACATACATGCGTAGTGGTCTAGTTCTGCAACTGCGTAAATGCGTGCGTGCACATACGTATACATATATATATATATATGTATGTATGTATGTATGTATGTATGTATGTATGTATGTATGTATGTATGTATGTATGTATACGCATATACATACAAGTATATGTACATGCACACATACATGCATGCACACATACATACAGCAGGCAGGCAGGACGGTAGGCAGTCAGGCAGGTTGGCAGGTAGGTCGGTAGGTGGGTAAGAAGAGGGCAGGCAGGCAAGTAGGTAGGCAGGCATGCAGGTAGGGCCATGCACATACGTATTTTACCGCGCTCGTTTCTTGAATTCTAGGAGCTTCAAGGACAGGACTTCAATTGTTGGGGGAGGGCTGATCTCGTTCTGGTGCCGCCGACTTGCTTCGAAAAATGGGCTCCAAACCCACGCCTGCCAGCAAAAGTCAGGACAGTGCTAGGGGTTTTTGGGAAGCCAGGGTTATATGGAAGGAAGAGAAATGGGCTCTGAACCCACGCCTGCCAGCAAAAGTATCATTTCATGTCGTGGCTCTTTGTTCTTTTACCATGATTATCCCTGATCCTCAGCGCCTCAACCCTTCATCCCTAAAAAGCTTAAACCCTGACCCCTACACCCGTAACTTTGAGCCCTTCCTGAAAGCTGAGGACGGCTCGCTCTCCCCACGAGGTCTCCCATGTCTTGGCTTAAGCATTTAGAGTCTTCGGGTTTAGGGTTTTGGGGTCTTCGGGTTTAGGGTTTTGGGGGTTTAGGGTTTTGGGGGTTCAGGGTTTTGGGGGTTTAGGGTTTTGGGTTTTGGGGGTTTAGGGTTTTGGGTTTTGGGGGTTTAGGGTTTAGAGTTTTTGGGATTTGGCGGCTTAGCGTTCAGGAAAAGGGGGGGGCTTCCAACAGGCACGTCATGATTTTTGGGGCCCTCTGTGTACCTGCCAGCTTAGTTTCTGTTTTCGGATGGTGGCATCAAGAAGGGCAAGCAGGGTTTCGGGGGGGTTTAGGAGTTCAGGGCATAGGTTTTCAGGTTCAGGGTTAAGTTGAGGGTTCCCAAATCAAACCAGAGCCCTAACAACCTAGACCACAGCACTTTGAACTCTAAACTCCAAAGCGTCCATGTCATAAGCCCGAGTAGTGCGAAGACAGGTGAAGGCCTTCTTCGAGTCCATCTTGGGCTTCGAAGTCGAGGGAGTCGAGTCCTTGGAGCGTTTCTTCGTGCATGTGTGTTGCCTTGTTTTTGTGCGTGTGGGGAAGGCGTGTGATTGTGAGGTGTCCATTGCCTACGACTTGTCAGAGGAAGCAGAGTTTGTAGAGAATCGCATCTTGCGTGTGGCGGAGCAGGCGTGTGCCAGGGAGTTTGCCTGTTGGGGTGATGCAAGAATCAAGAAGGTTCCCCGACAACCCAGTAGATAATTAGATTGGTGGATAGATAGATGGATGGATAGACTAGACAGATAGATGATTGTTGGTAGATCTAAAGAGAGAGAGAGAGAGAGAAACAGATAGAAAGATATTTAGACGGATAGACAGTAGACAGCTGGATAGTTAGATACGTAGACAGATGCACATGTAGATAGACAGACAGATAGGTTATCCATCTATCCCACATATCCACAACGTAGCCTTATGCTGTTATATCCTTGGCAGAAGCATCTGGAGAGCAGGTTTCGAAAAGTTGAGTCTTAATTGAGTGCTCGAAGCCCCAAATGCTAATGCTTTAGGCTTTTAGGGTGAGGGTTTAGGGTTGAGTTTTACGCCTCATGCGGAGAGCTGTCACCACCACTACGGTTGATGATATAAACCCTGCATTATACCCATAATTAGGAATATACCATAACTCCCATAGTTTAGGGTCCTTGTTAAGGTAATGCAGGATTTATATCATTAACAGTAGGGGGCGAATCTCCTGCAGGCAGATGCTCACCTGGGCGTTTATCCTGCAGAACTCGCCGACGTTCGGGAGATGATGGCCAGTAGCCAGGATGGACATGTGCCTGGCCTAGTCGCACATACTCCTCTGGAAACGTGTCGGGAGGTGCACGGCATATTTGTAATCATATTCATTTCAAGATTCATGACCATGCGAAGGCCGGGATTAGAGGACTGATATTTGCGAGATCTCCACAACGGGCCTTTATCATGGAGGAAAGGTTCACAGTCCACACCACAATGCTGGAGTTCAAGCTTGCAAGATGGGGGCGGTTCGTGCTGTTTTGTAGGTCGGTCTTCGGAGTCGATGTAAGGGATCAGCATTACTCACCAAGCCAAAACCACTGCTGCTGATGCTGCTGTTTCAGCACTGCTGTTGCCACCACCACCCCCATTATAATGACTAGCAACCTTTCCGACGTCTACTAGAACTGCCTCTGCATTTGAATGGCGATGAGGGCAAGACCGCTGCTGATGCTGCAGCTATGTCGAAGCTGACTCCCCCTGCAAGATTTCGTCGGATCTGCTCCAGCTTCGACATGCTCTTGCTGCTTGCGGACGTGCACATGTAAAGGTTTGCTTGACCACCATTGAGGTCACCATTGAAAGTTTTAGATCAGGACCCCTTTATCTTCGCGATCGAAGTGCATGGAGGACAAGAATAGTTCGGTTTAACCAGCACCCATGCTGCGCTGGAGGGTCGGAGGAGATGTGTAGCTAATGCCAAAATGGTGGTGGAAGCTTGAACTCGAAAGCTCTAGTCTACTTCTACCCCGCCACCTACATAATACGACTGCTGCTTTTGATTCTTCTGCCGAAGCCGCTGCCATCACAGCCGTAAATTGCTAACCCCCAGGTGCTTGACAGCCTCGTGAGCTCTGGTCAAGCCGTTGTCGTTTTCTCCCGGGAAGAAGACCGGGAGTTCTGCCTCCGAAGATTTGTCCGGCCCACATTGCACGTTCATGACTTGCACATGTCTGTACATGCAGATGTGTGTGTGTGTGTAAAAGGCCTAGTTACTAGTCACTTTGCAGCTTCCTTCTATCTTGCTGGAGTCACCGTCAACTATTTCATCTTCTCATGGCTCGTATCTTCGACTGTCACGACCTTTTCCTCGCAAGATAACTATGAACACGACGATGTTATGCTTACTTCGTAAGATTAAACCAACAAGAAGCAGCTGCACCGTTGCCACTGCTACTACTACTACTACTACTACTACTACTACCACCACCGCTGCCACTGCTGCTACTACTACTACTACTACTACTACTACTACTACTGCTACTACTACTACTACTCCTACTACTACTCCTGCTGCTACTACTACTACTACTACTACTACTACTACCACTGCTGCTGCTGCTAGTACTAGTACTAGTACTAGTACTAGTGCTAGTACTAGTATTAGTACCAGTACTAGTACTGGTACTAGTACTAGTACTAGTACTAGTACTAGTACTAGTAGTAGTAGGAGCAGTAGTAGTAGTAGTAGTCGTCGTCGTAGTAGTAGTCGTAGTAGTAGCCGTAGTAGTAGTAGTAGCAGTAGNNCTACTACTACTACCACTACTGCTAGTACTACTACTACTTCTACTTCTACTACTGCTACTGCTACTACTCCTACTGCTGCTGGTACTGCTACTGCTATTGCTACTGCTGCTGCTACTGCTGCTACTGCTACTTCCGCTGCTACTTACCACTACTACACTACTACTACCACTACTGGGAGTTGCGACCTCTGTTACAACAAGGACCGCCACTGCCACTACGACTACGACGACCACCACTTCTACAACTTACTTCAGCTATGTTTTCTTGCCATGGTACTGTGTTATGGCCGTCCTTAAATCATCACTGCGATCGTAGTAGTGTTACTGTATTTCGTAGACGCACGAGACACTCGGTATGCGAACGCCTGGACGTGACAACCTTTCAATGTTCGTTTAAGATGTGCCCGGCGGCTGCAAGGATGACTTGATGGGGTATGCCTTCACATGCGTGGACGTACAGAGGTGTCATGCATTTGAGCGTTTGACCGTGCCTGTATACATGCACGTGTACATGTATCCATGTAGGTAGGTGGGTAGGTAGGTAGGTAGGTAGGTAGGTAGCTAGGTAGCTAGGTAGCTAGGTAGCTAGGTAGCTAGGTAGCTAGGTAGCTAGCTAGCTAGCTGGCTAGCTAGCTAGCTAGCTAGCAACCCAGCTGGCTAGCTATCTAGCCAGGTAGGTAGCTATGTAGGTGGTGGTATGTTTGGTTTGGTAGGGAAGGTAGCAAAGGGAAGGGAAGGTACACAATGCATGTATGTACGTATGCACGCATGTACGTATGTAAAGAAGGATGTATGTATGTACGTGCTCTCTCTTTCTCTCTATCTATCTATCTATCTATCTATCTATCTATCTATCAGTCGCTATACACATCCGGCTTCTGCAGCAGTGTCTTGAGGTTGAGATCAGACGACAGCTTCGGCAGAGTGAGAGCAGGGTGTCGATGGATGAGGCCGCGCGGTTGGGTCCCATCATAGCTTTTGCATCGCCGTTTACCGAGCCTGTGCATCATGGCCAGGCCGATACTGATGACGAGCTTGCGCCCCAGCTCGGACCAGTCGAGCTTCGTTGTCACTGCACCTTGCATCGCCCCGGTGGCCACAGCGTTGATACCGATTCTGCATGGCTAGGTCACAAGCCCTGCTCGGCGGCAAGAGGCAGAATGGAGTTGTGAATCATGCTGGCAAGCACTTGCAGGAGCTGGTTTACTGGTTCATCAAAGCTGTGATCCATGTCTTCATGAGAGCTCCCCCAGACTTTGACTGGGAATGCGCCCTTGCAAGAGGCCGTCGCAATCCAGCAAGCAAGGCCAGAATGCGGCTTTTCTCATAGTGCCTGTAAGCCCTTAACTCAAGCTTGTGACAGGTAGAGTGGCACCTGGAAATATGGCACGGGCACACATTAGGAATGTTTCGGAGGGCCTGGCTGTCGAGTACGAAAGTCCAGTCTAGTAATTGCCTTGTCTTGACGTGGGTGCCTCCGAACCAAACTTCCCAAGACCGAAAGAGTCGCATCAAGCAGTCCGATCAGCCCGGTCGGGGAACCTTTCAGCCCAGAGATTTGCATCAGGAAGATGATGGAAGATGAAGCATAGAGTCAGTCTGTCACATGGTAGTACATGCCGCGCTTTTGAAACCCCAGCTTAGGGGACATTACAACAGGTACAGCCTTATTGTTCTGAATCCTAACATCAGACCCCTAAACCCTAAACCCTAAACCCTGAACCCTAACCCTGAACCCTAACCCCTAAACCTAAAAAAGGACCCTCAAAGCCAGGCCGGGGGCCAAGCGGCGCAGCCCGGCTAAGTGCAGCGATGCTCTTCCGCCGGGGGCCCAGGGGGCCTCAGATCGTAGGGTTTCGGGTTTAGGGTTTAGGGGTTTAGGGTTTAAGGTTTCAGGTTTTAGGGGTTTAGGGTTTAAGGTTTCAGGTTTTAGGGTTTAGGGTTTAAGGTTTCAGGTTTTAGGGTTTAGGGTTTAAGGTTTCAGGTTTTGGGGTTTAGGGTTTGGGGTTATTTAAGTTTTAGGGTTACCTAGACCCCAAAGCACCCACCTTTTTTTTCGAGCACTTGTAGAAGGAAGTCATCATAAGGAACCCTTAGAGGCGGAGGTTCTTTAGGGGTCCAGGCAGACCTGAAAGCCCTAAAGCCTAGACCTCCCAGCCCCAGGTCTTAAACCTGACGTTAAAACCCACGAAAAACTCGTAGAACCTAATTCGCCCTCAAACATATCTGCTGAAGAAGAGGATGAATGGGAAGCGAGGCTTCGGGAGGCAGCGGTGTTGGGATGTCGGTGTTTCGGATCCCATAGGGTGGGGGTTTAGGGTTTGAGGTTTAGTGATCACAGGCTGCGCTGGATGCATCATTGACAGATAGAGTGTGGAGCAAGCAATAGCACCAGCTCAGCAATAACACGAGCTCAGCAACCAGGTTGAGAGCAAGCGGACACGAATGCAGGGACAAGCGAAGATTCGACTCATCGAAACTCTCAAGCTTTAGAGCTCAGGCGGGAAGTTTCCGATCACGGTTGCCGAGGACTGGCATCAGTGTCACAGAGCTGTGCCACATGATAGGAGTGTTCATGCCAGCTCATCGCCCCAGTCTTACCTCTGCTTCTGATCGATTCTAGAAGGCTTTGGGTAGCAGGTACTTCCGGCTCCTGTTCCGCTGCACTGCCGGGCACAGTGGCACATGCAGACCATAGGAGATCAAGGGCAGTAAGTACTTCATGGGGAAGCTGCAAGCTAAATACATCTAAATATGTAAGTTTAGGGTGGGGATCCCTTACCGTCCCGGGTATGTTTAGACGACAATGGGCCCCCAAACCCTTGTCTAGTTCACTTCCCTTCATTACTTCCGACCTTCCCACATTTCCCTAAACCCTAAACCCTTTCCCCTTCCGGGAGGTTCCAGATGCTGCAGATCTCCTGTGGAAAAACTTCCAGGTCGATGGCCCCAGACAGGACTTGATAGGGACTTGACTACTTGGGAATAGTATTCAGTGGGGCACCCTGCCTTAAGCATCATCGAGTATAGCATAAGATGCCCACTAAACCCCGAAACCCTAGACTCTTTGTCAACGCAACTGTTTTCGACCCTTGGCCCTGGATTGTGGAAGCATGGAGAGGGAGAGTGGGTGTGCGTGTCACGTGATGGGATGTCAGTGACTTTATTCGTTGCTGATGCAGCTATAGCCGCAGTACTAGAACAGGCTTACAGCACATGGTGTATGTAGGTATGTAAGTATGTATGTACATGTATGCATGTACGTACGTATACAGACGGACATATATATATATATATATATATGTATACCTGTATACATACATACATACAGACATACATACATACATACATACATACATACATACATACATACATGCGTACATGTATACACAGCTCTATATATATATATATGCACACATGTATAGATAATCCATATCTAGATCCACTTCTGCACGACCCCCCAAAATCCTGCACAGTAATGAAGTTCGGCTCTGCAGGTCCAAGGAGGACTCAAGTTCACCAGAGTGGCTGGAGCCTCAGAATAACCTGCTCGCTGCGCACAAGAACAACTCTTGAAACAGTTGTTGTGATAGTAGTGGCCTAGGCGCTACACGTTGCAGGGTGATAGACGTCGTCGTCGTAGTACTTCCTAGTAGTAGTAGTAGTAGTAGTAGTAGTAGTAGTAGTAGTAGGAGTAGTAGTAGTAGTAGTAGTGGTAGTAGTAGTAGTAGTTACTGTTGTTGTTGTTGTTGTTGTTGTTGTTGTTGTTGTTGTTGTGGTAGTAGTAGTCGTCGTCGTCGTCGTCGTCGTCGTAGTCGTAGTCGTAGTCGTAGTCGTAGTGGTAGTCGTAGTCGTAGTCGTAGTCGTAGTCGTAGTGGTAGAAGTAGAAGTAGAAGTAAAAGTAGAAGTAGTAGTAGTAGTAGTAGTAGTAGCAGTAGTAGTAGTAGTAGTAGTAGTAGTAGTAGTAGTAGTAGTAGTATTAGTAGTGGTAGTGGTAGTGGTAGTAGTAGTAGTAGTAGCAGTAGCAGTAGCAGTAGCAGTAGTCGTCGTAGTAGTAGTAGTAGTAGTAGCAGCAACAGCAGTTGCTGTAATAGCGGTAGAAGCAGT